>VWYP01031393.1:157906-239345 GCA_013400435.1 Pycnonotus jocosus
TCCTCTCTCCTCTCCTCTCCTCTCCTCTCCTCTCCTCTCCTCTCCATTAAAGTAAGTGAAAAGAACCTCTCTCAGTAGTACCTCACTTCAAGTAGCTCCAAGATCTTTCCACACAGAACTGACTATTAATAAAAGAAAGAAATATGAGTCTTTGAGAAGTACCTTTTGGCAGGGTTTTTTTAGACAGAACTTCCCTTTATTTGGTAAAAAGATAGCCAGATCAAGTACTAGAATACATTTTAATGTAAGGGGGGAAAGCATGACTATAGCTTCAGAGTCTTTACTGGTTTTACTTGGGCCAAAGTGGCTAGTACCATTTTTCAGATGGTATTTAATGAAATATAATTTTTTTTAAACTATGTATTATATTTTTTTAAAAGCCTCATTCAAACTTATAATACTATCAGTACTGTATAATATAGTGCAATCTCCCTGGCTGTCACCTCGGACAAACCTATAGGGGACGCAGAACAAATCTTAATCTAATTTTAATTATGAATAATGGAAGATTAAGGCCCTGGTATAGTAATGAACCACACTGATGGCACAAATTTCTTTTAAAATAGCTTTGCTATTATCTGTGAAAAATATAGCTCCTATAATATTGCTGATGTTTTTCTTAATAAATATGGATTTAAATATGTTATATCTGTTGCAATATATGATTTTACATCATGTCCTTGTCTTAGTTCATGAACAAATTACTTTTCTATTTCCCAATATTGTTTCTTCTGTCTATACAATCCTTTTTAAAAAATGGGCTGAAAGTGTTAAATTCAGAGACAGGATGATGATTTTACCTCACCCCAGATTTGACACGACTACAGCAAACCCCACTTGTAGATGAAGCTCAAAAAAAGGCAATAGCTATTCTACCTACCTAGAGATTGAAGTACACATAGACACAGAGAGTAAGAAAGATAATTCCATAGAAACCCAGATGGATTAGATAACATGCCATTGGTTAGCTAGTGTGGAAGTGGAAGAGCCAGGAAATGAAAACTAGTTGCATGTGGATTTGAAAACATAAAACCGTTGTGAAGATACTGAGCTTATATGTTTGTATTCTGTTACTTGATGCACTACAGTAAAAAAGAGGAACAAAAAGGCACAAAAAAACTTCTCCATCCCGCTTTATCTATCTGCAGTAAGTCAGAAGTGATGTTCCTGAGATAAATCACCACTGGTGTTTCTCTCTGTTTACTCACTTCTGATATGTTTCTCCTGTCTTGCAAAGTTACTGACTGATTCAGATGACTTGCATGAATTTCGGTATATTTTTTATAATGCTTGAAATGTTATATTTGTCTTCAAGCATGTTATTTCTGCAGTTAAGTGAAAAAAAATAGCATTTAAATGAAGATGTCATTAAATTCTATCACAGAGAAAATAATGGAACTATTAGCAGAAAAATTTTACTCTGTTGAAACATGATATAGCTGTAAATTAGGCTATGTAAACTAGGGCTGAAAAAAACTAACACAAACTCAGGGAAACAGAGTAACTTCTTATTGGTTTTCAAGGTGTAACCATCATCCAGAAATCAATTACCTTGGAAGGTAAAGCTTGTATATGTGTGAAACAAACAGCAGAATCTGCAGCATCACACCCATTCCCCAGCTGCGAAGGAAAAAAAGTATCTATCCTCTTGATAATACCAAACTTTAAAGTTTACTTTTAAAACTAGGAATGGATCTTTCCATTCCACTAGTGGAAGATTTAAATTGTGACTTAAATTACTGACCTCTATATCTGGATTTTGCTACCAGATATTCTTAATATGGATACGAAAATTATTTTCTTTTAAGGATCTAACACAAGAACTGGGAAAAATCGGGGAAAAATCCATAGCAATCATAATGTTGAGTCATAAGTGAAAATAAAAGTAACTTCTCATGAGAGGATATCTCTTTTAGAGCCTATTCTGCTCTAAATTGGACTGAATCCACTGTTTCTGGGTATTAAATTACAGAGGAAATTACCATTACAAATTAAAAACATTTTTCCAGCTTTTAAAAATACATATTTTTAAAGCTCTTTTTAATTGTCTACATATCAATTTGAAATTGTCCGTACGTAGTTGGATTTACAATAAAAGGGGAAATATGTATTGAGGAACAATCTTTCATTTTAATTGCATGTTTATATATATTAACCAAATTTGAAAGCCAGTTAGAAACATTATATCTAGCACACAATCCCAGGTTTAAATTATCAAAATCCAAGACTGCCTCTATTTAGTATGAAAATGTTGTTCTCACTAAATAGAAGCATTTGTTTATGGTTTTCAGATTTACTGATATTAGAAATAAAACTCCTGAACAGAGCTTGCATGTGGGAAGACCTTGAAGAAAGCTTCCATGGAAGAAACCCGAGCTGTAAATGAAATACATGTTTCTTCTAAAAGATGAATAGTTCAGTGTCTTTCTAAGTGGTGTTAGTACTATTCAAGCCATCAGTTACAAATTAACAATTTTGTAAGGCAGTTATCCTATTTGAAACTAGATTTTGGAAGCCATCTGTGCAATTGCCACTAATTTCCATTGAAGAGAATCAGAGCTTGAAACTTTAATTTTCAATTGCTTTCGTGGCATCACTGATGAAAACTGATATCACCCCACACAAACAAAATATTCACTCTTTAAAAACAAATCCTTAGCCTCAAATTTATGAGATTTCCTCTTAAGGATTCCTCTAAAAATATTTCCTCTAAAGAGGCTAATTTCCTACGTTTCCATAAAGTTGGAAATATCTTAAAACAAATTTGTGATCAAAGATTAAAATAGCAATCTCTGGTAAAACATATTTCTGACGAAGAAATAAATCAGATTGCCAGACATCTAAGTGGATTTAGTAGAACCTAATTCTACTTGAATACATGAGTAACCATTATTGGACAGGATGGTCTGTATCACTCTGGGCTTTGCAATGGAGATAAAAACCAAACATTTCAACAGACAATTATCACTTTGTGGAAAAAAAAATATCCTATGCTAATTGTTTAACTGAAAGTATCTCATGCAGACCTTAAATAAAAGTTTGGCTATAATGCTGAACTTCTCTTTTTCCTAAACTGCATGAGTAGAACATACTACATATTACTGAAACAATTTTTGGAACCATATCTATAGCTTTCAAGTTTTATTCATATGCACATACAATTTTAAGGAAGCCAAAGTATTACAGAGGCAATTGCTGCTTGATAAAATTGCCAGATCTAGTTAGGGAAATTTGGAAAATAAAAGGGACCTATATTATTCTAAGAAATACCATGAGAGTTTATTGAAAGCAGAACAGTCTGCATCAGAGGATTAGCATATGATGGAAACAAATAATAAATGGAACAAAGATATGTGGGTATCTGAATGTTAATTCTACTTCTGTGTATCTGGGTGGGTTATTCTGTCTGAGGGAAAACTGAATTAGAAAACTTGACTGTTGTAGTTTGAACTGGGATGGTCTGTCAAAAAAACAGTGCATATTTTATGTCTATATAACAGTGAACTGTGTCCTCATGGAATATTCCCAGTGAATGCTGGAAAATAAAACTTTACCTGCAAAAAATTTTGGATTTTTTGATATCAAAAAATTGTTGGAGGCAGATATTTAAACCTAGTAGAAAATATTGAAACACCCAAAGTAATTTTTTATTTAGAAATATTCTGTAACTTCATTAAACTCTATAACACTCTTAGGATCCAATTATTTAAATTCTCCAAGATTCCTCTGCCCAAATTAAGGTGCAAATGGGACCATATGCCAAAGTCAATAGTATGGATTTTATTTAACAGTAAATGTGAGGTAGAGAGAGAGTTAGGGAAGTGAGAGGGAGGAAGAGAAAAAGTACAACAGAGAAACAGATTAAGTAGAAATAATGTCACTACTTCATAGATTACAACTACATCCCAAGGGTCTCTTCTCAGGGGTTGCAGACTGTATTTATCAAGTGGTGGGAGGAAAGAGTCCACAAAATATTAAGCCCATGGGGTTTATATTATGCTGAGGCTGGGTGGAAACAACCCCGTAGCTCTCCTGGATGATATAATACTGGATCAAGGGACATTTTGTGAGTCTATGATACCTTCTAAGATGTTGCAGCTGTCTCTTATGTCAGGGGTATTTGAATAGATCATGGCCTATGAGCTGAAATGAATACCTTCATCCCACATGTGAATGTCCCTGTACTTCAGAGGGGAGTTTTCCCAGCTGAGTCTTTATGTAAGGGAGTACAGTGACATGGTAAGAAGAACTTACAGGATTTTCACCTTATCAGCCTCTTCCCTCATCTGGCAACCCTCTCTGTGGGCTCAAGTGTGTCTGCCCTTCTGTGCTTGGGCAGTCACTGTGCACTGGGGCAAAGCAGCCAGCCCATTGTTTAAGCCACTGGCACCAATGGTCCAGTCTCCTACAGCTCCTGGGTGATTACTGCAAGTGGTTGAATGTTTGTGTCATTAGTCACTAATAGTCCAGTCTCTCACAAACATACAACACTGCTCCAGCCTAAAAAATTTTTACATAACAGTTTCTTCATCTACTAAAGAAGCAGTAGAAAGTATGAAACATAGAGTGGAAAACATTTCCTACTTTCACATTGGGGGTAGGTTGCCTCTGGATGTGAGGTCTAAGAGGACCTGGATTGCATGATATACTCTGAACAGGTGAGAGAGGGATGCATGGTGGTACTAAGTGATTCAGGAGAGAATTCCCAGAAGCCAATTGTGGATTACTGCAGAAAGTCTCCTAACAAAATGTCAGACAAAACAAAAAGAAATGCACATAGATTTAAACAATCCCAGCTTCAAATATTTTTGCTATGAGCTGCTGGGAAACTAAAAATTTGGGTTATAATAGGGATTCTAATAAAAACATTAGGCAATTGTTCAGAAGTATCTGATAACAGAAATAGGACACCAGGTGTTATTAGGAGAGAGATAGAAAATGAACTGAAGTCTGCCATTGTGTGTTCACATTGTGTGCTGTTCAAGAAAACAGGAAAAAAATTGGAGAAAAGCAAGGCTGATTCTAAGTAGAGAAAGAACTCCCTGCAAAGAGTAAGTGAAATGTAGGACTTTTCAGTACTGGAACAATGAAAGGGAGGGATGGGAATAGCATTGGTATGGTGAATAGCTAAAATTTGTTCACTGTCTCTCACAGCAAAATCATCAATCAACAGGCTCAAAACCCCTCCAAAACAGGACATTTTTTTTAAGCCATGTACAAAAGTTCTGGAATTCCTTATTGCAACACATCTATAGATACTGAATGTCAGATTTTTCCTTTATTAATTAGCCTGTAAAGTACTACTAAATGCAAAGACACTGCCTCTGCCTTGGTATCTTCTGAAACACAATTAAAGATTCAGGGAGAGCATTTTGAGAAGCTTTGGCACCTCAGGGCCTCAAATCACTCCTCTGATTCTATTCACTTGCTTTCAGTAAAGATTCACATTCGGTATTTATCACTGTTGTTGGCAATGTATCAAACTAATTGACCAGTTATGGTCTGCTTTGATTTATCTGCTTTATGCTAACTTGAAATGGTGCTTTCCATTTTCATTGAAGTCAGAAATTTCAAAGGTATCCTGTTAAACTTAGTTTTGTGAAAAATATTTGTCAAATGGAATTCAACACAAACATGTAAATTTATATTTGTATGAGCTGTGATATCATTAGCTATCTAATTACATTTGTTACAGGAGTTTCAGAGTTTATAGTATAAACTTGTGGAATATGAAATACAATTTGTGGCCCCATTTAACTATGTACTTAGGAAGTCTCTGACAAGATAAAGCCTTTTTAAAGCCAGGTAGGTTAGAAAATATCATTAGGGGTGGTGTTTGACTTTAACTGGTCCATTTCCCTGATGACACATCATTAGAGTTTCTCTAAAATGAGGAATGCAGAATGACACAAAGCTTCAGGAATAGAAATAGTATCAGGTACAAGCACTGAGTTTTCTTACTGTGAAAGGCAAAGTGTCTTAAAATAGTAGATGCAGTCTGAGTTTTTGAACTTTTTCCTAGGCATTATATTGACATAGATAGATAGATAGATAGATAGATGCAGTATAGTTTATAGGTTTATTCTCTCTGCACAGAGAATACATATATCATCACAACCTTTACATTCCAAAGAATGTGGATATACTAGGGAATGAAAGGACAATGCAAGGTTATAATATAGCCTTTGATGGCTGATGTTGGTCCATCTTAAGTAATCTTTCCATTTAGTGTTTGTATTTTAAGCAAATGCAGGATATGCAAAAGAAATATCAGTTATACGGCTAGACATGACAAAATAATTTGTCATTCCAATTTCTCACTTCAGATGCTGAACTGGTCACACTGTATTCTTTCTTTCTATGTAACATATAGAATTCTGGTACTTAGTCTGGAAAATATCAGTGCTCATCTGGGACCACTCTGTCCCAGGCAACCTTCCACCTTTTGCAAAGGCCATGAGAGTAGAGTTCAACTGTTGAGCTGCTACTCCTCTATTCCCTTTCATGTACTCTTAGTATAGTGTTAACCTTTGTGCTGTTTCTCTTTTGTTTGTTCAGCTTCCAAATTCTAAGAGAATGCTGCATATGAAATATCCTTAGACCTTTGATATATCCTTCCAGGCTGACACGACAAATACACATAAAGGAGGTTTTCACAGTTCTGTATATCTAGCTACAAAATACAAACTTGCCCTTCAAGAGCTCAGCCAGCTGGAATTCTACTCAGTACATGACTGAGCATACAGAGTCCTGGTAGAGTTTAGACACCAGTGAACACATGTGCAATAATATTGTAGGAGGAATGGTATCTCAGACTGACTTATGAGCCATGCCTAAAGCTCCTCTTCCCTACCATTGTGGGAAGATGGCTGGGGGTAGAATGAGTGAAAAATGGTAAGTCATATTCCCATTCTAACAGAAGTTATAACAGGACAGAAATCATAAGGTGAAATGCAGTTGCTGCTTCCTGCAGGGAATCTGGCTGCCATGCATAAAATGTATTCCATGATGATTCCCCACATACATTTCCCACAGCCTGCAACCTTAAGCACACAATGAGAGATGAAACAGAGGGTGGAGAGAGCAGAAACACCACAGCCAGGCTCTGCTGTAATCTTTGCAGGCTGGGCTGTGCTGGTGCCATGTGTCTGATACTGCACAGAGCAGCTGTCAGCCCAGGGGATGTCTTGCTGCTGAACCAGTAACTGTGAGGATATCACTCTCTTCAGATGAACCCAGTTGATTATTATCTAATTGTGATACTAACTCACACCTCCATCCCAAAATTACCTGCCCCCAAAGTATGACCACCTTTCACCAACCATGCACTCTATGTTGTAGAAAATAGAAATAGTATAAAAGTGAATTAGGGATGGAGAGAAGTTACAGAAGTACCTTCTGGGACCAGTCAACTTGGTGAACCTATCTTCTGTTGCATAGGGACATCTACTGGGTAAGAACCTTCCTCCATGAGCACTGAATTATTAACTCAAGCTGGCTTACATTGGTGATTGGAATTTGCCTGTATATTGCTTCAAATTTGCTTTTGCAGTCAGTTACCATCATCAGCAATCTTCAAACCTTAACCCATCACAATTTTCTATGATCAGTGTGTTTATTAATAAAGACTCTTACTCTGTGAACAGTTTAACATGAGTCCCTCAAGGGCAATAGCAGTCAATGGCAGCAGATAATACATACTCAGTGAAACTGAGGAGATCTGGAGTTGGTACTTCTTTTGCATTTGTAGTGAGATTCAACTCCAATATGCTACTTTAGCATGTCCCTGAACAATATTTGAACTGCCCTCTGATGAAAAACACTGTTCAATGGAGTCCCCATAACAAGACATCGACAGACGTGTCAGGCACGAGGGGCTTGGCTTTCCTGGGGCATTGACAGACCAATTAAATACAAAGAGTACAAGGAAACCCCCTTTCACATGACAATCATGAAGCCCTTTATGACTTTTTCCAAAGACAGAATTGTAAAATCCCCTAAATGCAGAAATAATTTTGCTTCCTTGCAGGAAAAAATAATCAGTAAAACACAGATAGAGTCTAGACCTTAACCAAATCATAATTTTCAGTGTTTCAGAAATATAACATCATGTGTCTGCTAGCCAAAACTAGTACATACAACTTGGGTGAACACCTAAAATTGGAATTCGAACACAGATAGAGAAAGTCTGTCTTTTCTGCTGTTCTTCATCTATGGAGTTTGGAAAATTAGCTTACTCTAGACTCTTGTTCTCTGATGGCCATGTGATCTTCATTAACGATGTATTAAGAGTCTCTGTCACAGGCTTTGTGACTTGCATGTGTGAGTTAAGATATCCTTAAAAATACAGAATTCAGCTTTCAAAGATAGTGAGAATAAGGATATCTACTTGATTGTGAACAAAAAGACTTTGTAAAATGATAAACTGAACATCATCTCACTCATCACTCATAGCTTCAAAGAAAGAACCATGTTGTACTATTCATAGATCATCGGCAGTGAAGTATAAAACTACAGTACATCCATAAACCTAACATGTAAACATTTCATGAGCCAAGACATCCAGTTCATTTGCTTTTCAGATATGTGAATGACTTACAAAGTCATAGCCATATCATGACAGATTTTGACTTTGTTTTAATATAGATAGATCCTCCTATAATACTACCAATTTGTAAATGGAAGTTACAGTTAATTGTGAGAAAGAACATTATTAACTTATTTGGGACTGTATGCATTTTGCACAGCCTCACATCTTCACTATTCTCTGAGCTGTGATACATCCAGCAAATTCATCACCACAGAAGCTGGTGGCTGTTATTTCTCACACTTTTTACTACCTTCTTTCTACATTTTTATGACATCATATAATCTTCTATGAAATATAAACTCAGAATTTAGGGACTTATGAAAGAAACTAAACAGTTTTTTAATAGAAATTATGTTTCTTCATTAAATAGAAATATTTAGTGACATTTCAGTCTTCTATCATCTACATGCTTTCCCAAAAAATTAATCTTCACAACATTAATATCAATATAGGGTCATTCTGCAACGTATGCATTATATAACATGGCTATATTATAATATTAACATTTTATACTAACTTCTTGACCATTGAAAATATTGATTTTTATTGGTTGCTGTACTCTCTGTGCCAGAACTCTTCCAAGTTCCTGTGAGCATTTCAGAACCTATGACTTGCTCTGCCATGTGCTTCATTTCTTTCAGGAGTTATTTGCAAAAAGTGTTCAAAAGTGTTACACATCAAAAGTCAGGCAGTGAACTCTGACTGAGTTCTTTGTGTGCTTTCAACCCAGGAAAGCAACAGCATAATAGAAAATTATAAAACACACACAAGGCTCCAGAGCCTGTTTGCCCTGTCTGTACTGGGACCTTTTCATCACTCAGAAACAGCTGTGTAAAGCAAAAAACATGCTGCTGCATCTAAAGGGGTGCTTAGGTCTGCTTTGGCTAAAAGTTGGTTGGTAAGAACACGCAGTTATGATTGAAAGCATTGAAAGCATTAGGGCATTGTCAAAAAAAAAAAAAAGAGTATGACCATCGCAGGACAGCACAACTCTTGTGTGGCACTTTGGTTATCACCCTTTATTGTGAACCATTTGGAACAGCTTCTGCCTCAGACAATGCAACGCACCTTGAGCATGCAAAACCAGTCTTACATATCTGCAATGTGTATATGCCTACAGTCCAGGGAAAACTACTAAAAAGAACTTCTGCTGGAGTCCAGTGTACAATACTGTGCTAGCACAGAAAAACCTTGTACAGACATGTATGCATATGGTTTGTATACATAAAGTGTTTTTTCCTTGCCTTTGAGCAACATATCTCAATGCTCTATTCTGCCCTGTACTTCTAGAAACCATTTATGTCATGACCATTGAAATCCACCAGGTTTGATCCTCATTTTCATCATCACAAAGAGAGGACATGCAGTAAAAGATTGTGAGCTGAGATCTTCAGGGTCATATGGAGAATGATAAACAACCAATTGCAGAAAAAGAACTATACTATTAACAGGAAACATAAGATTTGTTAGAGTAATGCCTTAGAGGCCACTGTCTGAATGATTTTATAATATGCACTATTGAATAAGCAATATGATGAACTATTAGACACATATCCTTATACCAGGTTTTCACATATCTCATACTGATTTACTCTCACAGAGCTTTGCATGCAATGTAAAATTAACTCTGCTAATGTTCTGATGGGCAAACTGTATGATATCCCTGACAAATGAACCTATCAGGTAGATAAATGGAAGACACGTGTGTCAAGAAATTCCAAAAAGCCTGCTTCCACTTACAATAAAGGACCGAAAGAAATGTCACTCTCTGCAGTAATACACTTAGTTTTTCCAGTTCAACATAATGGCATAATCAGTCCATTATTTGACATATCTAGAATATTTCATAAAAGCATACCACGTATAAAATAGAATATCTTTCCTTTCTACTATAAGATATATTTTATAGTTCTTTCACCCTATAGAGGTAACCTGATAAGTATTTACTTGCAGATCACCTGGTCTCTACCTGGCATACATTCATGAGATGATAATGTAGATGAAAAACTGGCTGTTCCTTTAGGGAAAATCTGTGTAGAGAGTGGCCAAGGATTTAATTGAGTAGCATATATTTTGCATTATCTTGGGATGACTAAAGCCAGATTGGTGCTATTAAAAAAACCCACTACCACAACCCCCCCCAGAAAGACCCCAAGAATACCCCCAAAACAACAACTTAAATTCAGAAGCAGCATAGATTTGGCACAAAATGCATCAGCTGAGGCAGCATTTAATGTGACTGAGACCCAGCTCAGCTGATTGAGTTTCCAGTATGGATATTCTGAAATTCCACTTTGTCTTTTGTGCTAACCTGAGGTTTCTTCAGCCTCTACAGATTCACGAGCAAGAAAAAAGTATATGCATATATCTGTTGTGCTACTTAGGAAACTTAAAAAATTTCTACCCTCTTATATTACGATGTGTTCCCACTGGTATATTGAGGACAAGGTTCTATTTAGCAACTCAGAGCTGCTGTTGTGTTAAAAAAATCAGATGAGCTCATTACAGAAGCTAAACTAAGCCATTCAATTTTAATACAGAAGAGAATATAGCTATGGAAATGTGTTCTTTTAAAAGAACTTGGTTCTGAGTTGAGACTTAAGCTGTCAGTTTCAGTCTAAAGCTCATTTTTACAGTCTGATTATAAACTCTTAGAAATGGATATGTTGACATATCCTTGACTATAACAACTCTAGCAGGAGATTCTGCAATAGCCTGTAAAGCCAACTATCCTAACTAAAACCTCTGTTTATTTCATGTTACAAGGTACAACTTCTGTTTATGACTGAAACAGATGAAACTTCTGAAGTGTATAATACTGATAAAGTCAAGTAGGTGATCTTCAAAGTGTTATTCACAGCACAGTATTTATATTATTTATTGACAATGTACCAAGTACCCTTAATATTTCAGTCTATTTAAGGCTGTCTTTAAACATAGATATATCTGTTGCTCCTCTTAATAAAACTCTCTCATGAAGCCCATTGTACTTTTATGTTATTATTTTATCAGACAGCACTGAGTCTGTAAGACTGAGAGGGCATTTTGTAAAGACAGGGAAGATCCAGTCCTGACCATGCACAGACACACTCATGATTCTGACATTATGTAAACAGTCATCTTTACAATACTTTCATTATTCATAGCGTTTTCACCATTCAAATGCACTTGAATGCTTTGCTTGACTGTATTTGGAGAGGATGGTAAAAAGCAAGGTGAAAAAGGGTAAAGAAGGACAGGCATCTTCAAAGAAATGGATATATCTATTTCATGTGAGGGTCACTCAAGCAATATTTTTGCTAAGTTTTTTTTAACTGTTAAAACACAGTAGATAAGGCTTATTATAGGAATGATCCTGTCTGATTGAAATGCTAAAAAATCTGTAGCTATAAAACCTTCATTCTTTTCGTTAAGAGTATCAAATTAAGGACAAATAAGAATATGCAAGAAAATTGACACTCATTTGACTATGCATTGGAATCCACAGTTAAACACAAAATGATAACAAGGTATCTGTTTCTATCTCAATATCTCTATATGAATGTCCACCAAACATTCCATGGAAAATGTCTGTCCTTATGAATTCTGTCATGAGTCAAGGACAGAAACAAAATTTTGTAGAATTAATTCAAATATATTGATATACAGAGAGAAAGAGATCATTTTTACCAAATGTACATATAGCAATCATACAGATTGGTACATACATCTTACAATTTTAGTGTTTTGATTCTACATCTGACTTGAAACCTATTTCCATGAGGTCAAAGACATTTTTCCATTATTATTTTCAAGTCAGAAAATTATTTTGGTTAATTATTTCAATTTCAACACCAATATAAAATCTTTCTATTTAAAGTGAAGAAAAAACTCAGAATCTATTCTTTTATCTCCATTTGTCTCAAGTAGACAGGGATGGAATAGAGCACAGTATAGCAAACTATAGGTAGGTCAGCTGTGATTCAATCGTACAATCTCTAAATATTTCAATTAAAGCTTTCCCTAAGAAAGAATTGAACCTACATGAAGGACTACACAAATATTTTCTATTCAGTGCACTCAGGGTATGTTAAAAGAGCACACACTTGTGCCACACGTTGGTACTTAGGCCAGTTTTTGAGGAAGGCAACCTGTGTACTGGATTAGTATAGATGCCCCAGCAAGGCATCCTGCTTCAGTCTTTTAGCGAGACAAGCAGGGTCATGCAGAAACTGCAAAACTGGCATTGCTGGGCCACTTATTGCTGGAAGCAGCAGCATCTCAGTCAGAATACAAATTCAGGTCACATAGAAGAGAACACTGCTGTACCATGTAGCAGCCTTCGTGCTTGAGCAGGCCTTGCTGGGTTCCATTGCACTCGTTCTCCATATTGCAAAAAATCTGCTATTTGTCTTCTCTGCCTTGATTTTTAAGTATTTTTAGATGGTAAAGAGGAATGCTTCATGAAAAGCAAAAAACAAATAATCAAGGGCAAAATTCAGTTGTTTGGTTTTTATCTTTATTTTAACTATAACTATCTTTCCAAGTTATTAATGAATATCAAAAATAAAGAATACCTGCATAACCACACAAGCTTATTTAAAAATGCAATTTTTGAAAAAGCAAGATATATTTTAGGCCTCTTCTGATGCTAATTCTCCACATAATGCTAAGTAAGAATGGCTCAGAATGCAGTTCAAATGGATTGTGTATGTGTTCAGTAACTTTCTAGCAGTTGCAAGTTTCTGTATTTTTAAATTATATTCCAGTGTACAGAGCTTGTATGCTTTCTATATTGATATACAATCCAAACTTTGAACAATGAGTACTGGTATTACATTTACTGCACTTTCAGAAAAATGTCAAATCTCATTTACAATGTAAAAGTAAAACCGAGATCAAAGTGTAATTAATAAAGGAATATTATTAATTTTAACAGAGTGAGAATTTAATTTCATTTTTTTTATAAACTACGGGTTAGCTTTCTCAAAATCAGTCATAGGCTTTGAAATGCTAACAAATGCATTATCAATATTTTTGAAGAATGTAGTATGTTAACACAAACTGTAAGAACAAATTTATTCATATAACAGTGTTTGTGTCAATATTTTTAACTCACAATCCACAGTTCTACACACATGCATACCAGAAATCCAATATTTAACAATTTTCAAAACTTCAGTAGCTCACCAGAATAAATAGAAACTCATTGCTCCTTTGGGAATATCAAACAAAGTTTTCACCAAATTGAATTTAACATTTCAACCACTTACTCAAACATGTGTTTATAAGGGCTGTGCTGAAATGATGAGACACATTTGTGATTACAGAAGAAACCCAAGGATATCCCTTAGATAAAAACGATAGATTAAGAAATTTGTTATTAGGCTGATGCACCCTCTCTGTTCACTTAGAAGTAGAAAGCAAATACTTTTTCTACTTGAATATTCTTCCAATATTTTAAAGCTAATTTTTATGAAAATTTAATTGTGGTTCAGTTGTTTTCAATTTATTTTCTTCAGCTAAATATTTTTTTTACAATTCTTCTGTAGTGTTAACTCATGGTTTCATAGTGCAAAGTATTCTGGTTTGTAGATTGTGTTGTAGATTACAACAAATGTGTAATCTCTAAGTTAAAGATAGTTGGTGGTGGTTTTTTGGACTGGAGTTACAAAGGAACTCTTCTGTATTCAGTATGCCACAGATCAGTGTTAAGCTGTCATATCCACAGGACTGCGCTTTTTCATTTAACATGTGTTATATTGTGCTGCTAAGAAGTTGAGTTCAGGCTCTAAGAGAATTGTCTTACAGTTAACAAAGGAAAATCATTTAATATAAAGTTTGTTCTTACTTTTGAATCATTAGACAATCTGTTTTATGCTGATATCCTCATGATGCTGATACAACTCCCCCATCAAAAGCTGTCACAAGCACATTCCAGCAAAATGAAAATATAACTACATCAAGATGGAAAAAAACCCTTAAAATATACATATCTACTACTTAACATTTCTCCTACAAGGAAGAAATTAGCTGTATGGGCTATTTTGAGTTGTTTTGAATAGCTGCTATTTATATTTCATATCAGTGTAATTATACAACATGAAAATGAGACCTCACTGTCTGTGCAGTGATTAATTTCACCTAGTAGCAGCATTTTAGTATTTGAACATTGATTCAAGAGAGACTGGAAGAATTTATGCTGACCTTTTATGTCAGAGTAATCATTCCATGACGAAGATGGCCAAAGAAAATTATTGCCTTGTTTAGACAACTCCAGAAACAGAGGAGATCAGCAGCTGTGTACATGTGCACTCAGCACCACTTTTCAGGGTAGTAATAAAGGCATGGTAGATAGCATTGACATTATAAAACCATACTCACCTGAAATTTGCAGCACAAATGGATGCCATCAAACATTAAATCTACTTGCAGACATAATGCCTCTCACTAGTCTCTTAGACTCTATTAATCTTTACAAAAAATTTAAAAGGTGAAAACATTCTATAATGTAATTCCACCACACAATATTAAGGAAGAAAAGTAATTTTAAAATTTTCTTTATAGACAGGAATAAAGGAACAATGGAGAATAGAAGCTGAGGTATTTGTATGGTAGATAGCCTTGATTTCAATCAAGTATGTATTTATCACATCCCTCATCTTTTGAAGTGGATTTCTTGAGGACTGCCAACCTGACTAAATGTTCTCATGAGACACACAGGGCAATTTGTCTGTTACTGAAAGTGTATCCTTGTTAAATCCAAATTAATCACACTATTGAAATTTAGGAATTTATTAACCCCGTTTCAGGTGTTATGACATTGAAATTTCATGACACCATTTTTTTTCCAGCAGCTTAGCCATTGAACAAAAATGATTGAGAGCTACCTGAATGTATATACCACAGTGAATGCAGAAGTGCTCTGTCACTCCTCTGCTCTGTCACAAGAGCCATCGTCACCACTGCAGTACTACAAGAACTGTCACTACCCTCACTGCTACAAAGACTGTCACACTGTCACTACCACAAGAGCTCTATCACTCCTGCTAAAGAAAGATGGAAGCTGATGGTACTAACCCCATTCAAGCTCCTGCATGACCAGGCAGCAGTGGTTTCCCCTGATGCAACCATTTTCCTTTCTCCCAATTGGCAGACTTTTTTTTAAAAGAAAACAGCTATTTAAAATGTGACTTTGATCACAAAGAAATTTAACCATCTATGTTAGATTTCTAAATAAATATGTGATTCTGAGAAGGTCTCGCTAAGCATAGTTCCCATTCTAACTCAATAGCCCTTCCCAATTTGGAAATGTCAGTGTATGATTGCCATGTTTTATAAAAATAAATATCAAAATTATAAAGAAACTTTTCTGCTTTCTTTGCACAAGAAACCTCAGATTTCTCTTTCACTTGACTGATTTTCATCCAAAAGTAGGGAGATTTCAAACACATAAACAAACCAAAAAATCTAACAGTAAAGCAAGCTTCCTTACTAACCTAAATTTAGCCAAATATGAGGTACATATTTGAAAATGTATTTGGCTGGTAAAATGCAGTGATTTATAATCTAAGAGCCAGGGGGAAAAAAAAATCAAGCTAATCACTACAGTCATCAAAGCCTTCCTCTCATGTGGTTTACTACTGAACATCTACTTTTATATTCAGCCGTGTATCAATTTCTAATTCATGATTCTGATTGCAATCAGGGGACATCACTGCTCTGTGTCTGCTGGTCTTCATTAACGTTCACAGCCATTTTTGAGCTGCGAGGCTTAGATTCCAGCAGAGCCAACACAATACCTAAATTTGTTTTATAGCTGAAATTAGGGAAACCCTCCTAATGAATGAAAACCAAACCGTCAGATCCCACTGCTATAGCTTTATTTTTAGCCAGGATTTTTTAAATATTATTCCTAACAAACCTATGAGGATTAANAAACGATACTTTAGATTTCCAACTTTCCTAGTAAAATAAAAGACGTGATAAGTTTTTAGGCTTTTAACAAGGCCTTGGTCATTCTAAAACTGCTGGGTTATGTTTTTTCTAATAGCCTTATCTTCTCTCTTGCAACTCCAATTCTAAATATAGATTTATCATTATCTGATTTAGGTAAATGAAATAAAGCAAATTAATGTAACCCAGGATTTAATGGTTCATTGCAACCTGTTTACTAAGATCCAACACTGAGTCACATATATTCTGGTTAAAGTAATGGAAGAGATTGGTTGAGACAAGATATACGTAGGAATAGTAAATAAATATACCCTTAGTAAGTATTTATTGCTATGCATTATGTCATTAATATTGAATGTCTCCAGTGGAATATTTTATTCCTTATTCAGACAAAGGGACAAAAAGCATGATTCTAACTTTGTATATAATCAGGTTAAAATCAGTCCACAGGCACCAAGAATCAACATTTTTCTCCACTTACACTGATGACTTCCATAAGCAGCTTGCATAAAATGAATGAATATTTCTCTGTAGGGCAGAGGACAGCCGTGCTTCCTCAGAGGCTCAAGTAGAGGCTACAAACTATAAAAATATAATCCTTAGTGAAGATCTCCAGGATCCACACATTTAATGAAAAATGTCTATCCTCTCCCCACGTGAACCCCAGTCCCCAAAAATCCAGTCAGTGAAGCAACCCTGAGAATGTCTCCTTCAGACAATGTATGCCTGTCTTGAATTTTAGTCTCTGAAAAGCATCAGGCCATTTCAATATGTTGAAGTAATTTTGGGGGTTATAAATATAGCATTATGCAGAATAATTTTAACAATAATTTTAAATTTCACCATGGTCTCATTGTTCTGAGAATAATTTCTCTATCTTCACTGTTGGTTGAGATCAAATATTGACTCGTATGGAATATATATCTCTACAAACAATAGTTTTAGAGATATATATTCCATATTCCTTTCTATAAACAACAAAAGATGAAAGCATCAATAATGAAATACTGTCTTCAAAACTTTAGGAATAAATTTGCTAATGATTTTACTGAGCTCTCTCAAGCACCTATTTCTTAGGTCTAATGATTTTAAAGATAAGTTACAGCTTTGTTACGGCTTTTGATTTCCTGTCTTTGAAAGAAACATTTTTTAATCTCTTTTTACTATATTTTTTATTATTTTCCCATGCACAAATGTGTATTATAGGTGTTCATAACTATACAATATGTAATGGAAATAATAAATCAAGACAGAAATCACAGACAGAGCTACACATCTCATTACTTTTTCCTCTGATAATGAGACTGTCTTGATTTCAGTTACTAACGTGTAGACTGGTACTCAACATTGCCACATAAGTCACACATCATTTGTACTTTCCAAATACTATGGATATTGAAACAATAATTCTTTATGGATGAGTGAAACTATTCTTCTACCACTGTATGAGGCAAGCCATGTGAACACACAGGAGCCAAAGCTTATGCTAAACACCACCCTATTACATTGACAGTACCATAAATTAGAAACTAAAGGCAGGAAAAGAATGATTGCAAATATGAGTATCTGTGCCTAGCTGGAGACAGCAAAGTGGGATCACTTAAGGTTACTGAAACTAGCACTGCCCACTGATCAGATTTGAAAGGAAGACATGGGAACAGCTGTAGCACTGTCTTTAAAGGAGCACAGGTAAGAAGATGGAAGTCAGATTTGGTTTCACTGTGTCTTGGTCAGACTCACTAGAGACCAGTGATGTAGCTCCGCTATGAGATATTGTTCTGGAATGAGGGGAACTCAGTTTGCTCAGACCATGACCAGCCAAGTTATTTTGTACCTCTGAGGTGTGACTGTACATGTGCTTTTGCTGTTTGGTGTATAAACCACATTTTACAAATCAGAAGGTGCTCTGAGTGTGCTTTCCTGACAGATATGGGTTGCTCCTATACTAATTTTAAAATCCTAAATAATTTATAAATTAGATATTTGTGTTCAATCTCTTTGAAAGGAATAGAAAAGGTCAGAAGTTTAGGAAGAGGAAGAACAATGAAACAAAGGAGATAAGGAAGCATTGCTGTTGACAGTAATATTATAGGGAAGTTATCAAAACCAGAGATCACAGGAAAAATGCCACCTTAAATCAACAAGCGTGTAAATAGATTAAATGGGTATCACAGGTAGTACACTGAAGGAAACAAAAGCTATCTGAAAATCACAGGTACGAGCTGAGAGTATTTGAAGTTTAACACTAATTAACAAACTTACTAAGTCCACCAATATATTTGAAAGACTAATGGATAGCTGGACACTTCAGGTAGGAATATGAGGAAAGGGAAGCAACAGCTTGGAGTTGATACACTGCAATCTAAATAATCTGGTTTTATTTGTATCCTTATTAAAAAATGCAGCCATCACTGTGAGTTAAAAATAGGCAGACATCTGGGGAACAACAAAATCTTAAAATTCAGAAAGTAAAGCTTTAAAAACAAATAGTGACAGAGAAATAGAACTACTTTTTGATGTTACAAGCAGAAGTGGAATAGGTGAGGGGAAACAGTAGCCAAACTATGTCAAGGTCTTAAATAGACTTACAAAAAGGTCAATGAGCAAGATCTTACATTGGCTCAGTAAGCACTGCCATGTGAAGTAAGATTCCAAGTGGAATGCAAACAAAAGATGCTGCTAAACAGCAGATATACAAAAGATGCTGATAAACAGCAAGATGTCCCTGAGGAAGTATCAAGGTATTAGCTTTTTCCACAACATAAGAGTATGAAGAGCATTAGGAGCACTTTGATTACACTACCACAATATTGACTGTTTTGGAAACACACAAACGTATTGGGCTCTAAGGAATAGTGATTGCAAGCAAAGTGGATATTTTCTTGTTCCAGCAAAAGTGAATCAGAGTGCAGTGCAAAAGAGGGACGGAGCCAAGATCAGAGTATGTTATAGTCATGCTTCCATCTAGACACAAAAAAAGGAACCCCTGTAACTCTGAGCCAAGCTCTTTATGCAGTCCAAACACTATTAGGTATGGAACACAAAACTGATGTTCATTTAAACTATTCTGTGAAGCCTTGGCCCTAATCCAAAGCACAACCCCAACCCTAAGCAGAGCAGTAAAAGCAGTCTTTTGCTGAGGCTGAGGCATCAAGCACAAGGCTGGTGCTGGGCAGAAAGGTGTGGAGGGAGCAATGCTGGGGCAGTGCCATGCTCCCCTTGGCTTGCCTTTTGTTGTTGCAATGTCCCTGGAGCTCTGGGCTTTGTTTTTAAGCCTTTGTTTTCAACTCCAAAAGGCACGCTAGACTACACCTGATAATTTTGTTCACAGTCACTGAGCCATACTGACAGGCATGTGGGAGAGCATCCTTTGGGAGATGGTGACTGCTCTCACAGATCTCTGTTGCTTTTCAACTCCTTTTCATGACTTATAGCCCAGAGAACTTCAGAATGCCTGTCTTCAAAGGAGAACCAAATACCGTCTTATGAGAGCTTATTCAGCACAAGTAGAACAGTTAAAGGAATAGGAAGGAATGAAAAAACAGGACAAACAAGCAGAATTTTACTTCAAAGGGAAAATGAAACACTTAGGTTCTCCATTCTACAATGTCAGTGGACATGTATCATTTCAAATGCAAGTTCCAAGTTTGACATAGTTGATCATGGTATTTAAAATACTCATATGTGTGTTCATTGGGCTGTGTCCAGCCATGTGTCCAGGAGAAAAATACAAAATACTATTCTAGGAAAGGTACTAAAATCTCCAATATAGAGATTTTAATGGTAAAATAGAGACATGTATAAAAGTAACATGTTAAAACTACAACCTATCCCCAGCTTACCTATAATAATAAAAGACTCTCTCTGCTTTTCTAAGTAGCTGAATTATTTGTCAAGAATGATTAATGAGCAATTGATTACAGCTTGCTGTTAACCTGAGATTAAAGATTAGGAAGGAAATCCTGAGTTAAACCTTTGTGCCTGAGAGGCACAAAGATTCTGAAACAGTGACTGTGCACAAGGACATACAGGACACCAAAGGAATTGTAATGAGGAGGTGACAGCAACACGATTTGGGGTGGAGCACCATTTTCTGTGTGCAGTCGTTTGAGGCTTAAGGGATGTAACCTTTGCTTCACAAAAGGCTGAAACCTTCTGGAAAGTTGGCAAAGTTTCTCTTACTGTTCTGCTCAAATATCCCATTGCTCAAAAGACCTACAACTGGCCTTGTCTGAATGAGAAGAAAAATACTTGTCAGTATTTCAGGAAATGCAGAAAGACGGGAAAAAAAAGTTAAGGGATGTAAACGGTCCTCTCTGTATATGTACTTTTTACTGGGAAGGAATCATACTGCCAATAATTCATAAGTTCTTGCCTGGCATAATTTTTGAGTCTCAGAAGAAACTGATGTGAAATAAAGTGCAGTGTCCAATACAGCTGGACAAAGATTTAGAAACATTATGACAGCATCTATATTGGAATAGAGATAAGATAGAATATGCAAACTTTTTCCTTTTTGCTAATTTCAATGTTTTTGATAGAGATACTTGGATATTCCCTAGGCAATTATTCTGTATGGTGCCAGGAAATTAAGCAACAATCTCCACTCAAGAGGAGGTTCCACTGCTGAAGTAATCAGACAGACCTCATGCAAATTAGTGAAACAATTTTATTTCCATCATCAGGGGATCCAGCTCTATTTCTTGATTCTTCCTCTTCCTCCGCAGTTTTTTGTTCTCCTTACACTGTGCTCTTTCAATAATGGTAAAGAAATTATTTTCTTTGCTTCCACCTGTCATGTATAATTTTGAATTGGTTCAGTTTGCCAAAATCAAAATTTTCAGGTGATATGGAAATGCATCTTGAAATTAAATATGTCCTGCAGCAGCAAAATGTTTCTCTGCCAAATTATATATACAGCTCAAATTTTAGAGATCAGTATCTCCTCTCCAATTGGGCTGTCAGGGCCATGATTTTGGCCTTATTAAAATGGGAATTTGGTACTTTTAATTGTATTTTATTCTACTACAAAACACCAAGGCTTTCACAAAGATGTTTTTCTGCACCAGACAGAAACTGCACAGAGTCAGACACTGACAATTGAGAGAATGTGATCTGATGACATTATTCAGTGAGTGAGTCAGTGCATCTACTCAGGCATGAAAAAGAAAGGAATTGTGTTTTAATGTGGTATGTACTGTCACAGGATTATCAAAGGAAATACAAGTGGGAGACAATGTGCAGCTACATTAAATCCCTTAGCATTTGAGTTCCTCAGTGCTGTGCCTTGTAAGCAGAACATAAGAAACCTTTGGAGCACCAGCAGTGTGTGGCACAGCCTGCAAAAGCAAAAGCCTTTGTGAATGCAAATCTCCTGTGGCAAAAGTACAACTGTTCTGGCCCATGAAATTACAGTCTAACTGCAAACCTGAAAGTCAACTTCATTCTAGGATTTAAATCTTTCTGCTGTTGAATGTTTTGTGATGTTGGGATTTGTGCTCAAGGATCCTCTTAATGTGTAGGCTTTTTATGGCA
The DNA here is from genome assembly GCA_013400435.1 of Pycnonotus jocosus. Classification (NCBI taxonomy): domain Eukaryota; kingdom Metazoa; phylum Chordata; class Aves; order Passeriformes; family Pycnonotidae; genus Pycnonotus; species Pycnonotus jocosus. The sequence continues at coordinate 179,967 of VWYP01031393.1, forward strand.
GTAAGTATCAGCCTTTTGTCCCCATGTCTTGTAATCTGTAATTAATCAAATTCCATAAAAATGTATAATACATTAAAGGTTATATTTTTCTAAATGTACTGAAAGGAACATACTGAGAAATTAATTTTATGCCATATAGCAGATTTTCAAACACCCAACAAAATAAGTTGCTATGTTTTAGAAGCGGGATGTGTGCTCAGGCACAGATGATTACCTTATCCTTTAAAAGAAATCTCTTGAAGATCCACAATAACAAACAAAAAGATAGTTCTAGAGACTATCAGAAAACATTCTGTAACCAACTACTGCTCTTCCTGCCCTCTATGAGCTCCTTCTGTCATTAAACTTATTTAAGTAGACTGACAAATATAACTCTTGTAAGTGTCTGCTGCATCCATCGTTAATTTGAAAAAATAATAATAAAAAAACCCCTTGACATGGTAAAAAGCAAACAGGAGAAGCAAAGAGAGAAAGAAGAGAGAGAAGGAGGAAGGGGCCTGAATGCCACTATTTCCCTGCTTTGTGTTTCTCTTTTACCTGCTTTTGTAAGGTCATTCTATAAAATCAGGCATTTCCCTGTATAATTTTACCTGAACTGGTTTGGGTTTTTAGGTAAACCAAATAGAGCAAAACAACTGAAAAAGTGTTTAGACATATCATTCTGGTAAATGCAAGTTACAAGTTCAAGTGTCACTTTCTATTTGTGGTTTTAACCCGAGTCTCCCAACACACATTTGCTATGCACCCATTATGGAGACACCCTGAATGGTGCAGAAAGGACTATGTAACAGTCAGGTTTCAACCCAGGTTTTCAACTTTCAGAGGTGTTGAGATACACTTAATAATGTGGCCAAAGATCCTAGAAAGGGTAAGGTAGGAAAATAATAATAACTGCAAAAGAAGCCATGGATATTTAGAATCCTTTAATCTGAGACAGAGATTGATTGATTGATTGATTAACTGGGATTAGGAATTCTGAAGGATAGGCTCTACATACTCTCTGCATAATTCCCATATGATTTAAGGCACTGAAAACACATGGTGATGTCTTCCAGGCCACTGTTTTACCCTAATGGTAGACAGCACAAATAAAGAAAATTGGAGTTTCCAAGTTTGAGCTCACTAAAAGGGGGAGGGCTCTGAGAATCATAGAGAGGCATTGCAGAAAGATCACAAAATTAAGCACTTTGCAGCTGCTAAAGACTAGCCAAGATGTTTGCCAGCATAAAAGACTCAAGATACTATGTCCCAGATATTTTTAGATATATCTAAACAGACCAATGTAATTGGGATTCTTTTTCTGATGCCTCTAAACTCAAGACCTGAAAGAAGTTACATTTATAGTGACACTGAACTAAAAAGGAAATCTTACAGTGCAGAAAAGAAAAAAAAAATTAAGTCTCTTGAAGTGTTTCAGACTCCACATTTGTTTGTTGACAAAGAGTTAGCTATTTATAATTTTAAAATAATACTGTATATTATTTAACTGCAACAAAGGAAATTATAGAGATATTTCTTTTTTTTCCTGGCAAATTCTGGAGGAGGAGGGTAAAGTTGTTATGTACTCAAATTGTACAGTATTTACTGAATTTAAATTACACTTTACACACACTTTAAAGATTTTTGTATGCAAACAGTACAGTTACCAAGTAGTAACTGCAAAGGACATAATAATTTAGTGGTATTAACATATTGTGTACATTTTTCAGCAAGCGAACTAATTGTAAGTTGTGTACTTTTTATTAATCATTGAATGCTTAGTCTTTAAGTGTTTAATTTGAAACATTACTGATTTGCAATATGTGTTTCAAGTTTAGTGTTTGACTACATTCACTTTCTTTTCTGTCATTATCTGCTGATTAGTTTACCTATAATTGAAGTCAATAAAGTCTCCTTAATGTACTGTACTGCTCTGTATCATTAAATATTGGTTGTAATCATGGAACTACTTCAGTGCTTTGGAATTGCAAGAACATGTAAAGGATGCTCTGATATTCTCTTTCTTACTGCATAAACACTTAAACATCCAAAACATGAATTAGTAGCAATTTTATTTTAAATTGTAATCACTAGTTGTAATGGCACCCCATTACATTAAATTCTGGTTTAGTTGCAAAATTAGTATGTAGTCAGCAACTGAAATAAACAAGCCATCTCTAAGCAATAATAACATATATTATAAGGAAATTCCTATTCAAATAAAATAGAGCAAAATAGAGCAAAAAAAATCTGGCAAACCTTCACCCTCCAGAGAATCAGACTCATGCATTTCTTTCTGTTCTAGAAGTCTGTGTGGCAGCATAATGTCAGAGACATCTCCTAAACACCAAACATCTCAAAAATGTTCAATAAAGAAAAAGTAAATCACGTGCTACAGTGTTTTGCTCCATCAAGGTCTTAATTCATCCATATCAGTTCAATGTAGTCCTAGAAATATTGTGAGCGAAGGTCTCCACATCAGATACCTAAGCTTACTTTAGCAGGCCTTAGAAGAGGTAGGGTATCAGGAATAGGATTCAAAATGGGAGGCTGATTAGAGGGACTTTGCCAACAATGAGAAATGGAGCAGTCAAGGGAAGAGATAGTCACCCTCTGCTTTGCATTCACTAGACCACATCTCGAATATTGCACCCAGGTTTGGACCCCCTCCACTACAATAAAGGCAAGAGTTCAGGGTAAGGCTACCAGAATCATCAAGATTGTTGCTCAACCTGAAAGGAAAGGCTGAGGGACCAGGTCTTGCTGAATCTGGAGGAAAGATGTCTTTAGGGAAACCAAAAAACCAGTAAGGAACCACACTGAGAAGATGAAGCCATGCCCTTGAAAGCACTGATTGGGAAGAAGACTAGACAATAGTGATAAGATGGAAAATTATCAGACTGGATATAGGGGAATTTTTTTCAAGTACAATGGAGTAGTTTGTCCTGGGAGATTGTGCACTCCATCCTTGAATGTTTTTAAGTACCCATCCGGATACAGCCCTGGGAAATGTGGCCTGATTCTGCAGCTGACCCTGCCTGAATGGGAGGTTGTATGAGAAACCTCCTTGTTTCCTTACAACATGAATTATTGTCTGATTCGGGGACACATGTTTTAATACTGTGACCTTTTAGAAAGGGACAGTACCAACTACAAACAATCAGTTTAAAATTGAGACCACAGAGACAGGTAGAAAAAATATGTCCTTACTCTTCCATAGCTGTGAGCTGTCCTGCCAGCAGACAAGACTGGGACAAACACTATGGCCACTACTGGACTAAAGCAGGTTTATGTTTGTCTAGCCCGGGTTGCTGACAAGGGATCTTTCATTCTTCTACCCTCTTCCATGTCATAGGATGGTTTGGGTAGGAGATCTTCACATATTTAGGCAGACTTTCTTTAAAACTGCTATAGTACTGAAAAGGAACAGTACAAAAAATTGCATTTAAGCACTCTGCAAGTTATGAGAGTAGCTAATGCATTTTAAGTCATTAACTATGCAATTGTTCAATTGATGCACCTGTATAAATATATTGTCACAGGCTATACATTAAATATAAGACCAATGAAGTAGAAAACCGATTTGTCCATGTGATGTGATTTACTGACAGTGTATTTTTCTTCCTCAGTGAAAAATAAAAATGGAGGATATATTCTGCATTATAATCTGGTTTTGGTATCTCAGAAATTACTGATGAGCTTAACCTTTCCTGAGGGCTGCTGAAATGTAAGCTCTGAAAAAAAAAAAATATTATCCACAAAAATGCTCTACTGGTAGATTTGAAAAGAATCACTCATGTTTCTTAAATGTTTATAATTGCTCCAATGAATTCACCTAGAAAATTTCTTCTTTGTTGCAGCCTTTTATTTGGTTTCAGTAGGTCTTCAACTAGCAGAGTAAACATTCATCTCACTTCATCACACATATTTTTCCACAAAAATATTGCTCATAAATATGCTATACTATTAAAAAAATGAGAAATTCCGTTCTACTTGCACTCATCAGATAGAAAGCAAGAAAACTGGAAAAGAAATCAGATTCTCAGTTATTAGCCAGTTACCTTGTCAACTAGTCTGTAGTTTCCTGAATCTTCTTTTTTTGCCTTTTATTTTGAAGGTAATGATACATCCCAGTCATTCTTCCTCTCATCTGGAATTTTTCTTGACCTCCATAACCTTCCAAAAATGATGGAGTGGCTTTGCAATGACAACATTCAACCCCACTATCAGCCTTGGATGCATCCCATAAATTTCAACATAGTCTATAGACATCATTGTAACCATTGTATTAGTGGTATGCTTCATTTTTTCCTCTTAGCATAGATCTAGGCTGACCTTATCTGTGAGGACTGTAAAAAGAGTGTCGTTTTCTCTGTCATTTTTGACTAATTTGCCAACTTCATTCTGCAGCAGTTGCTCAAAAGCTCAAAGCTTCTTCCTTATTTGCAAACCATCAGCTCGGCAGAGTGCTTCTCCTTGTGAGCAGCACAGTAGTTGCACTAGGACTCACAACATGCTACAGAAACCTCTCAAACTGCTTGTGCACCACTGTGTTGCTTTCTGAAGTTCCCCACAAGAATCAGGACCTGCAGAGCTAAGGATTTTCCAAATTGTTACTTAGCTCTGAAGATTTAGTTAGAATGTTCATCCTGACCAAAATAAATATTATAAAGCAGGAAGATCTGTCAATGTCTACAAATTCTGAGCTGTGCACAATATATATTCTGTAAAATGTAAAATCAGTCTCGAAAGTGGAGGAAGATAAACAAGGCTCATCCTCTCTTCCTTTCTCCCTACCTCTGGAGTGGGACAGGTACACAGAGAAATTACCTACACCATCTTGAATACTTTCACTGTACAAGTTACTGAGACTATTTAAAGACTGCACCTTCTAGAGCACTAACCTTTTTAAATCATTCTCCAATACTGTCAAAACCTAACACTTGTAAATATTCTGATAAATATTCTAAATGCAGAAAGAAATATGTGAGAGCAACAATTAATTTAATCTGTCCTTCTTTAACCAATACTCCAGTATCACCTGATGCCATATGACTGAAAGAGTAAGCAAATTTGGAACAGGTTTCCAGGGAGACTTACATTTGGATTTTTAAGTGATGATTCTCACTTTAATTGAAGTTATAGAAACACACCCACTGTAAATATTCATGCCACCAACAATGACATTTACAATTTCTTATTATTTAGAGTAAGAATTCCAGTTTTAACTTCTTATGACTGGAATCACTTCTACTTTGGAAAAGTCAGAGATTATTCTTGGAAAAAAACATAATAAATCTGGGTATTGTCCCAGAAAGTTTAAATTAAGTTTTAATGGTTTGAGTATTTTATTCAATTTTTCTCAAACAGATTACACTCCAGTTGTATTTTATCTTCTTTTCTTTCTCTTATTTCACCCTTTTTTTTTGTATAATTGCATTTCTATTTGGCAATACTCCTTTATAATTCTCTCCAGTTAAATAATATCCCTTTCTAAGTAATCTATTTTCTGCTTCCAAGTCTCCTGACTAATGCATAATAGGAGATTACACCACCTCTTGAAGCCAATTTACAGGCTTACCAAAACATTGCTGGAAAAGCTTAGCATTCTTATTTTTATATGTTTCCCAACAGAAGGTCAATTAGTTTTGGAAGCCTTTAGGATCTCATAATATGGATAGGAGATTTTTATGATTATTTTTAGATGCAGAAGGTTTCAATTAGATGGTAAGGGTGAAAGAGTCACAGTTGAGGATGTGGGGGTTTCTGTTCTAGCTGCAGGCCTAAAATTATATGATGAATCACCAAAGCAGAAAACTATTTTACTTTCTTATCACACCTGTATTCTTCTAAGATGGAAAATGTTACACCAAAAGATGCCAATATCCCTGCTTATTTTCCATGTATGGAACAAGAAAGCCCTGTCCTATTTATTTGACTGACACAGAAAGTTCTAGAAGATATTTCAATGCTATAAAGAATTATGATTCCCCCCCCCCCTTTTTTTTTTCCTGCTGTTTTTTATACCTCTAGACACTTCAAGACAGAATTCTAAGTATTATACAACATGGCAGTGGCTCTTGCTCCATCTCTAGGGGGTAAACATTTGTTGAAGCCCTCCGTGTACCCATTGGCGGGGCAGGGAAGTTGTCGCAGGAGTCTGAAGGCGGAAGACAGCTCAGAATGGCGCTGCCCCAGCTCCATGGGACTCTCTCTTTCAATCACCATTTTCCTGTCACAACAGTCAGAATGTCTGGCACAGAACACACTTATGCCTGGTCCTCTACACAATCAATACTATCTAGTTGCTCGATTTAGTAAATTATTCAGCTAAGATATACTTCATGGATGAATGCCACAGGTAAAAGTCTGCCCAAAGCAAACCTCATTAAAAACAGATCTTTGCTACACTGCCCAGATTTAACTCCTTACACAGCTGAAACTAAAAGTATAATGGTACACTTAATTTTAAGTAGTACCTGAGATTAAATAAGTAGTTAAATAACAGCATTTTTTGTTCAACTACTGAAAACATAATCAGAAAAGCCAGATGCACAGAAAACATGGAATTGTTACAACTATAGGATTTATCAGATCATACATGAAACAAATGTTGCAAAATAGACCTTCTTAAATTGAATGGGATCATTCAATTCATCATGGAAGTAATTATCAAGGTACCTCTGCATGTATAAGACGCTGGAACATGAGATCACCAGGACTGGAATGAGACTCAGACAGCTGGTTGTAGCTGAACATGTAATTCACTTAAATTTTATTGTAGTTAATTGCTGTAAGAAATAAATGAGGAAATTGCTGTCTTACCTCCTCTCTGAAAATTACAGTCTAGATGAAACAAACACTTTGAAGACAATGGCTTCTATGAAGGAACTTATAACTTTAAGGAAGGAGATTGCTTACCCAGCAGGATACAAACTACAGCAATTAAAAAAAAAAAAAAAAGGGATTCTGCCAAGCAGATGATTTGTAAGAAAACATAGTATACCTGCTGCAGTTTGTCACTGGTATGATTTATTTGCAAAATCTATGTAATATGCATCTACTATATTCCTGAATGGCTAACAGATTAGCATAGCATTTGAGAGAGGAAAAATCAACTGCACTGTGCATTCTGCTGTTTTCCATGCAATAGAAAGTTTGGCAAAATACTTTAATATCAAAATCACCAAAAAAGGAGACACAGAGATTTGAGTATCTTCAATCTAAATCTGCCAGTTTCAGAAAACCTGCATCTCTGATCTTTTCATTGCTATCCCGAGGAAGAAAATAATGTCAGGGTTTTAAGCCACTATGGTGAACATTAAATTTTAATGTTCCTGTGGAGCTTTAAGTGCATTTTTTTTCTCCATGTACCAACAACAGCAACAACAAAGAGGAAGAAAGAAAACAATAAAAAAACCTCAGTCTTACCCATCAGTGTGTTCCAACAGGAACCTTAATCTTTCATGCTCTCCTTAGCTTTTGAGAAGTCTTTTTAAGGAAGTCTTTTTGAACCCCTTAAGTACAGCAAGAAATCATGAAGAGGCATTTAAAAATATTGCTCTGGAATCTCTTCTTCCTTTTCTTTTAAAGTTGAAAATGAATTTAGGTTAAAGATTTATTGTTCTACATTGTTGAGTAAGCCAGATGGGTTTTAAAGGAAGTCCTGAATTGTTTCTACATCTGAATGATCTGAAGCTTGATGAGGCCAGCTCTTCTAAGAGGGTACTCAAGGAGAGATTCTTAGGCAGAAAAAAACCCCATCATGATGGTTAAAAAGCATCACTAAAAAGCACACCTGTAGGTTGTAGAACCTGTGATTGGATAATTTAATTTTTAAGTTATTTGTTTGGGGGGGTCCTTTAAAATTGACTAGATAAAGGTTTGCTAAATGACAGCTATAACTGATTCAGTTCTAAGTAGGCAAAGTGAAACAAGATCATTATTTCAGTTTTATCAGAAATCTTCACACCTTAATTTCCGTGAATAAATTAATAACTTTACTCCCCTCACCCCTGTTCTCATGATCTTCATCTCACTCTCAATACCTAAGGATGTTTCAAACTGATCACAATCTTCCCCTCCTGCTGATTTCAGCCACTGTCTTCCCTATCTGTTCCTTCTAAGCTTGCCATGAAACCTTCTCCTCCTAACCTAATAATGTGTGATGCAATTTCACAGGTATCTTTCTCAATCTGCTATCTACTGATACATACTATTTGTCCTCCTGCATCAGCTGATGCTGCTTTTGTAGCATTCTTGTGAGCTCCTCACTTCACAAGAAGTGGGGAATCCTGAGGGTACTAGCTCTTATGACAAACTGATCCTACTCTGCCTGACAGAAGGCACCTAAATCTTTCCATAACTTCCTGATAATTTTTTTTTATGATCACAGTCAGCAGATGCAGATTTACTGATATATAAAAAGACTAAGATTTAAATCTAGTCAGCCCTGGCCAGGTGTCATAATTTAAGCCCAGCTGGAAATAAAGCCCCACACAGCCTCTCCTCTGTCCCTACCCCCTCTGCTGGGAAACAGACAAAAGGTAGAGATTATGGGTTCAGATAACAATTTACTGGAAACAGCAATGAGATAAGAAAATGAGTGGTAACAGCAGCAATACTAGTAAAAAGTAAAAGTATTATTAAATTAGTAAAAACTAGTGTTAAAAGAGAGTGATTACATATAAAATATTCACTGAGTTTGAGGCAACATGACTGTGGCCAGAACCACCCCACAGCTCCCTCCACCACTTTTTGTCCCCACCAGAAATGGACGTCCATCTCCATGGAAACAAGGGGAGAGTTCTTAACCCCTCGCCCCTGGCAATGAAAACCAATAGCTGACAATGGGACCAGCATTACCCCGCCACTCCATTCTCTACTCACTTCCATTGAAAAGGACAAAGTGCCAGCAGATGCACCATACTCCACTTTTTTTGTCCCCCCCAAGCCATGCCCCCTTCTTCGAAGTGAGAATCCCTTACTTCCACTCCTAGAGATCATGTGAATGGTATAGAATAACAACCTGCATGCCCACATGGCTCCTAAAGTCCTTGGACAAAACTAGAGTATCAGGTCATACAACATTCATTTAATATCCTTTAAGAATATGACTATAATACCCAAATGAGTTCTGCATCATAATCCTCAACTCCCAGAATGAGAATCTTTCTGCAATTGAAAATTTCAGTCCATCTTGTTTTGACACTGTAGTCACTTAGTTCTAACTAAATCTCTACTATTTTCTTCCAGCATCTATGAAAAACAGATTCTTGGTTTGTCTGCATATTTTTTACAAAATGCAGCTCAAGACTTTGGTGACTAGGGCAGCCTCTATGTTTTTCCCTTATAATTGAAGGTTTTCCTCCAATTCAGTCTCTCTGGAGAATTAGACCAGTGTTTTCAGCATCTGCCATTTGTATTCCACACTTCTTCTCTCACTTCTCATTAACAATGTTTTTGTCCCAGCCAGTAGCCTGTGCCTCATCTTCATTTATACTTCCTCTCCTAAAAGTAATTTAAATATCATGATTAGTGATTTCCTTCCAAGACACATCTGAAAAGGATTATTCAATGCCTTTCTTTTCAAGGAAGAAAGCTGTGGAAGCTTCCCAGTGGTTTGCTTGAAATATTCACATTTCCTCCAGGCAATCCCTTCCATGTCAGCCTGTTGAGTGCTTTTAGGTTTGCAGACAGAAGCAAACTTGCAAGACATGCAGACAGCTTGTGAGCTAAAACTCCTGAGCTTTGAGGGGCTTGTTTGCCTGCAGGGTGAACACAGTTCACTGCAGATCTACCAAAGTTCCATTTTGTTAATAAATGTACGGCATGTAGCGGTTAAATGAAAAATGAAATTCAGTAGTAATTCCTGAAGGACCTCAGGGGTGCAGAATGCCAATTTTTATCTTTAATAGGATATTATACTGGTGAAACATCAAAATCATTTTATATGGATGCATGTCACAACATACTGAAGAATCCTTGTTGAAAGAATCCTTGTGGTAAGAACAGTAACGTAGTCATAATAAAAATCCCAGTTTTACCTTTTATCTTTCTAACTTGACTATATATTTGATGGTACTAAAATACACCAGAAAAATCAGATTTTTAGTCAAAGAAAATTCAAGAAATTCTCAAACACAAAGAACTCCTAAAAGAAACCCCACTGACTCTATTAGCAAGGTTTAGAGTTGTCCTATCTCATGGAAGAAATACCATGACTTCTTTAATGTGTATTGCTGCTTATGGAGACGTGTGGCTTTGTTAGGCTTTTTATTTTATTTCCTTCAACCCTTTTGTGTATGCAGCCAGACTTGAGGGAGATTATAGCTACCTTTTAAGTAGTCATGCTACATAAGTTGGCAATATTAACCACTTCTCATACCTTGGGTACTGATATATTGTGGATATAAACTGAATTGTACTAACTTTAGGCTGCAGCAATGATGGATTATTGACTTAAAAATTAGTTTGCTCGTGTGATAGGTAACCCCAGCCAGCAGCCAAATATTCACATAGTTGCTCTCCCCCACCCTATCCAAAAGGCTTGGAGAAGGAATACGACCAAAAGCAAGAAAACCCCTGGGTCAAAATAAAGACAGATTAATCAGTGAAGAAAACAGGATGGGGAAAAAAAAAGAATCATGCACAGGAAATCACTCACAACCTCCCTAAGCCCCAGCTTTTATTGCCACAAGTGAGATTATATGGTACCGAATATCCTTTTAGGTTAGGTCAGTAGTCCTGGCTATGTCCCCTCCCAATCTCTTGCCCACTCCCAGCATACTCAGCTAGGCAGAACAGAGAGAGAAAAAAAAGAATGCCTTGCCACATGCCTTGCTGTGCAAACCACTGCTCAGAGGTAGCCCAGAAATGTTTATCAACACTGGTTTAAGCCACAAATCCAAAACACAGCAGCACACTGACTGCTATGGAGATAATTTAACTCTATCCCATCCAGACCCAGTACTATCTTCTAAGCCAGCACCACTGTTAGCAAAGATTCCAGGCACTGTCCTGATCTTCTATCCACTGATCTTCTGTCTTCTATGCTGCAATATCAAAAAATTTAAGTTATGATTTATACTGACACTTGAACTTAATTTTTTTGCTTGGATTGACACCCTTTAAAAGGAAGCATAAACAAAAAGAATAAGTTGCAATCGTGGAAAGTATGAAACAATTTTATTACACTGAGATTTGGGGGTTTTTTTCTGCTCCAATTTGGACCACAGTTTCAAGGCCACTTTTTTGTCTTCTCAGTATGAAAACAGTGTCATTCTCTCAGAACTCACCAATAAAAGTTCATCTGGGACATTTTCTAGATTAATTCATCAGCATTCCTGCACACTACAGCTGCAAACACAGTTTCAGCAGCACTTTCAACAGATCTTCATTTACAGTCAGCAGTCACATGCAGTTAATGCTAGATTCAAAATTCAAAAAATTCTCTTTACTCATTTTTATTTAATAAGGAAATCTTTTCAGTTGTCCCCTCTTAACACTGAAATTTAACTCCTGTTGGCTGTAAGTGGATGACTCAGTAAGTTCATAGCTATAGTACGGCACTCTTACTTCAATCCATAACCTTGGAGGAGAAAGGAAGAAGATGCACCCTCACAGTTTCTTTTGAATCCAGTCTAGATTAAAAATATGCAGAAACCATTGCTATACCAACAGCTATTGAATAGTAACTGCAATTAAGTAGGTATTTTCCGTGCAGGTATCTGTCCCTGCAATTAACTCATACCCATATTGTAAGTCTCAGGTGAGTATATAAGGAGTAGGGACAGGTTATTCCATTGCCCTAAGGGCTTGTATGTCCTAAGATTATGAATTTGCCTTTTGGATGCATTACAGTTCAAATTCAAACTGCAGCCTGTTCTCTGATTAATTGCTAGACTGGAAAATTTAAGTTGTGGGCTTTTTGATTAAGCAAAATGAGTTAGGTTTCCACTAAACCCAAACAGGACTAATTTTTACTACTTAGTTTCATCAGGGCTAAAAACAACTTCTTCAATCTTCCCCTAATGTGGACATTGTTTTAAAAATAACGAATATAGTATTAAAGATTAGAATTTCAGTTAAATAAGTTTGGGGTTATTTTACCCCAATAAAATGGTTTCAACATGTATTATCTGATGCAGACAAATGTTTACATTTAGACAAGTATGGCATTTTATGTAGCAAAAGAGAGATCAAACCTAAGAAAATTTAAGGTGTACTTTAGTATGGTTTTACTTTAGTAAAACATGGTTTGGGCTGAATATGATTATATAATTTAGTTGTCCCCTTGCATAGAAAGGATATAATAATTAGTATATGGAACCAACCATTTGTGGGACAAGGTAGGTAGCAGGCAATATATGGTCACCAGAAAACATTCTCACAGTTTCAAAACAAAGCAGAAATATCCTCTTTGTAATGACTGCCAGGGAAGGTCTAGAGAGCAGAAGACATTGCCACCTCAGTTAGCATCTTGTTTCCAATGACTCTCTTAGAAAATGCATTCTTTTGAGATGCAACAAAATCAATTCACAGAACTACAGAATTGTTGGGGTTGGAGAGAATCTCTGGAGGTCATCTTGTACAACCTCCCTGCTCAAGCAGGGTCAAATTCTCAGACACTGTTTTGAGCAAGAGAAATAGTATTGCAAGAAAAGGACCATCAACACTTCTGCTTTCCTCTCTTACTTCTGAATTTCTAATAAAGAGGTATAAAAGATAGACTGATCTAAAATAGAGAGGTTTTAAGTATGAGAACATTATACACTTTCCTTTTCCACTTACTGTGCTGAAACAACTCCAGCTACTCTGGTAATTTTATTCAGATCCTGGTCAAATGGGAAAAAAAAAAAAAAAAAAAGTCATTGTGTCATTGTTTACCATTAGGAGAAGAGGAAAGAAAGAGTTGGGGAGAAAATGGAAATGAGATGGTCAAGACACAGGCAGTTTAATAAAGCAAAGGTAAAGGTCATGTTTGAAAGCAAAGTGAAACAAAAGATTTATTCTTTACTTCCCATCAGTAGGCAATGCCCAGCCACTTCCCTAGAAGCCAGGCTTCAGTGCAGGTAGTATTTGCTCCAGAAGTCAAAAGTAACAAATTCCCCTTGCTCTCCCCTTTCCTCCTTTCTTTTAGCTTTTATTGTTGGCCAGACACCAGATGGTGTGGATTGTCCTTTGGTCAGTTTGGGTCAGCTGTCCTAGCTGTGTCCCCTCCCAAGTTCTTGCCCACCCCCAGCCTACTGATGAGGAGCCAGCGCTGATGTCAGCACTGCCCAGCAGTAGCCAAAGCACTGGGCTGTTACCAGCACATTTCCAGCTACCAAGGCAGAGGACAGCACTGTGAGAGCTGCTGTGGGAAAATGAACTCCAGCTCAGCCAGACCCAATACACTTCCACTGGTTTTCTTCCCTTACTGTGTCCAGCAGCCATTGTAGTATAAACGGACATCAGTGACATAAAAGTATTACACCTCTCTGAACATCATCAGTTCTGTTCAGAGTGAAAACCAAATGTTTTAAGAAGTGAATTGAGGGGAATGAATATTTAGTAATTTTTTTGTGAATATTTTTTGTGAATATTTTTGTGAATATTTTTTGTTTTGTTTTGTATATATATATTCTGATTTTTTTAAAATCTGGTTTATCATATTAGAAATCAAATTTTCAGAATTTGCGTTGTTCTTACGCTGCCACTTTTTTTTCCCCTCCATGTGAGAGTAGAACTTGTTTTCAGGAAAAAAAATGTGTGACAAGCAATATTGAAAGCTAGCATTTGCAACATTTGAAGTTATCACAGTATAGAACTCTACATTTTGTATCAAAAAACCTACATTTGAACTTGATAGTGTCCCTTAGACAATATCTATTTGAAGCCTTGAGATGTAGCAACAGCTACAGAATTAAAAATAAATTCCAAGGTCAACAGTAGTAGAAAAGATTTTAGTAACACCTAAAATAATATCCATTTATTCTTTACTAAACATTACATTTAGCCACTGCAGAAACTACTAGGATAGCAATGTATCTTTCAAAGGTAAATAACCATACTATAATAAAATTATATGTAAAGCATTTTAAAGTATAGTTGCTGAGTCCAAGTATTTATGAGATAGAGAAAGCTAAAGCATTATGCTACAGGGAACAAAAAGTAATTTAAAATACCTATACATATTGAAATTCCTGAAATAGTAGGCTTCATATGAACTGGTCTGAGCCTGTGATGTACTTTTAAGTCTAATACAGCCACAGATATTTTTTCCTTAGCAAAGAAAATTAAATATGTTTTGTTCCATACAGTGACCACAGAAATTGCTTATTACATGTTTTACATATTAATGCTGAAGAGTGGTCATGGAAACCACCCTACTGTAGCAAACCAAATAAAGATAGTTTGAATACTTTTTCAAATGACATTGGAAGACAGGATCATACAGATACACATACGTACTTTCAAACTACACTGAAGGTAATTTTAAAGGCCTTTGACTATGACTGGAATCTGTTAGTGTTATAACTTTTTAAAGGTCTCTCAGTTCCCGTACATCTTTGTGTTCCAAGTTAGGAATTCATCAGAAAAGAGGACAGAGAAAACAAGGTGCCGAACAAATGCTTCAGCCATTAAATTGTCATTTTACATGTATCCCACTGTCTACAGCAACATGTGATAGCCATTTCCCTGTAGGACTTAAAAATCACCCACGGTAAGGACAGCTGCTGACATTTGATAATGCACGCAAGCAGAGAGTGGAATATTCTAATATTGCAATGTATATTATTGTTCCTTGGGTTAGCATGTTAGCTAGAGACTGTGGCTGTGACTAATCCCTCAGGAGACAGGTGTTCATTAATTTCAATCATAACTCACTAACAAGACTAATTATTAAAAAATTAAAAGGTGAGGAAAGTAGAGAGGCAAGGTTAAGGAGAGTTGTAAATAAAATCATTTCCTATCTCAAGACAGATGGTCTTAAGTTTAATATTTTGTATAAGTGGACAATCTCAGAAAGACTAGTTTGACAAAATTGCTCATTGAAATATTTCAGCTCTTTGATTCAATGCTTGACAAATGGAACAGACATGATTAGTTTTGGTCTAGAAGTGTGATGTTTACATCGATTTTGCTTTGCTATGAGGATCATTGCTGAATTTCAAAATGGAAACTGTCATTAACACTTCATTCCTTCATATTTCCCACCCTGAGCCATAATTTCACCAATTGCCTTTTTTAACGAAGAAAAGTGATGAAAAATAGTGAGCTGTCAGCAGCTGTTTTTCCAGCTACAGATCTATGCATGTAACCACATATTTATTATTCATCTGTTCTTCTCTCCCAAACTGTCTTTAAAAATAACAATTTATTTTTGAACTACTTGTAGCAATATTTAACCACTGAACCCTTTAATTACTTAAGCTACTGACAAGCAGGGCTCACTCAAATGCTGAGATAATAGTTTTGTACGTGCAAGCTGAATTTAAAAGGTAAATGAATGAATCTTTCAATTTTTAATAACCTGCCAGTTTTGAGTAGAAGCTGGATGTTCCTGAATGGTAAAGATGTCACAGAAATATATACATGTGTGTGTGTGCAGGTATGTATACACATACAGAAGCATCTATTTCCTTGACCAAGTATTTTGTGTTCATCTTTCTTTTTCAGCTATGCATCATCATATAAAACATGCATATCTAAACTAAGGTTGTCACCTGCATGGCTTCCTGGTACACTGAAAGAAACTGTCACCTGCAAAGGACGTGTCACATGACTTGCAATCCAAATTTAGCATAGGATTGAATACATACAAAAAGGATTTAACTTTCCCCTTCAGCTAAAGTGGAATCCTAGATTTCTCTTATACAATAGACACTTTCTTTTAGGATGATAACATGCTGGGAGAGCCCCACAGCATTGTTCAGAAACACAGACAAAAAGTGAATCTGTAATACGGTCAGGAACACTTCCCTAAATCTTTATACTTCTCTTGGCTCTTAAACCTAGTGTAAGTCTGTTTTGGATTTCATCAGCATTATATTATTTATAAGTGCCAAATACTCAGGATACCATGAAAATAAATGGAACTGAAAAGCAGAGATACTGATTTTTATTCTGAGTTGCAACTTCATGAGAAGAAAGCAGATTTAAGATCCCTGTGTATGTCACATGGGACTCTTCAGAGCCATCAAAGCTCACAAGCCCTCTGGACTAGAACTTGACAGAGAACAAGGGAGGTGAACCACACAGTCTACCCTATGCACTCCACAGCCCTCAGGCTACAAAGAATTCAGGGATCCCTGTGTTTCAGATCCACTTTGTTCCTTCTGTCTCACAGCAAGAGATATGCAGGTGTTCTTACCAACTAAAACATGCACAGATGATCTTCAAGCACCAAAAGCCCACAAAACACACTTTTTTTTCACAGAAATCCCTTTTCATCCAAGTTTTCATACAATATAAATGTGTTCCATGCTAATGCCCTATTTATTTACCATTTCTCAGTCTCTAGTGAGAAAATAATTATAATAATAGTAATAATAATGCCATGAGAGGCAAGAATGATTCTAGGGTCTTCTAAAATATACTTTTCCTACACCTATAATAGAAGTGATGATTTTTTAAATAGAACATAGATAAGTGTGTCCCAGCTGATTTACAAGATAAGAAAGAAAAAACATTTTATAGCTAAGGAATAGTTCATTCAGATACATAATGAAGACTGAGTACTGAGTACTAACTACATAATGGAGACTGAACATTATTTGGTTGTCTAAAATATAGCTTACCCCATCCTTGACCTCACAGACACCTGGATTTCCTTGCGGTCTGATGTCCTCACTGCTCAAATGTCTCATTTTGAACACGATGCTTTCCCTTAACCAACTAATTAACTGTAGAATTATATTTGGCATATTTCCTAAAACCATTCCTAGGAAATAAGATGTCTTCTAAAACTCTTCCAAAAAGAGAATAAAAAGTGAAAGAAGGAAATGTGGTGTTGCCATTTCAACCAGCTGGGAACTAGGAAGTCTCCCTGGAGCTAAAGAACTGGGCTCCAACTGCTTTCTTAACAAAGCATCCACTCCACGAGGACATGGCAAATTTGTTTACTTTCTGCCCACTCCACTTGTCTTGGGTGTTAAAAATGGGTTCAAACCTCCTCAAAAAGAAAACAATCTATTTCTTTCACCGCAGACAAGATCTTTAGCAGAAAATACAATCTTTCAGGTTCAACAGAATTTTGTGAGAAAGGGATGAGTGACAACTAACTCCAAGATAATTTTACATCTGTGAGCCAGAAATGGACAGAGGTACTATTGTGAATTATAAACTGCATCAGAGAAGACAGCACTTAAACACATCCTTCAGAATTCCCTAGTGACTATTTACAGTGTCTTAGATCCAGGTTCAGCTTCATAATTTTATGGTATGTGTAAATATCCACATAAGGAACAAAGTCACTCAGTATTCCTGTTGGAGTACACAGAGAGACACAGGCTACACTGTACATGTAGATTAGGTTTTGAGTGATCTGATTTACTCCCCCACACAACCTGTATTTCTTCACTATCTACACAGGGAGCCTACAAAACTAAGATATTCCTACTTTATATGCCTAATCTAAGCTTCTGAAATACAAGGAGTATGGATTTGGTTTTTCAAGATTTATGTTTATCTCTTTTCAAAACCTAACTTCCACAAAATTGAGTCAAGTCATTTGTGCCTGAGCTCTAGGTTACACCTTTCAAACAGAAGTGGTGTTAGAACTAGCAATCATATTCTACTTTCCTGAGACTGGATCCAGCCTGTTAACCTGAAGACAGAAATGCGGATGAAATTAGAAATTATTTGTAAGTGAAAAATGCCGGCAAAAACTGCTAGGAATATTAATGATGAATATGTCAACCACTTCTAATAAACATAATAAAGAAAAACCTGGTAAAAACTGACTACACAACATGCAATTAAATATAAAACTATTAATGAATTTCAAGTTTTGTGTTCCAGATGAGAGAACCCACCGTTACAGAAAAACAGCTAATGACATATTTGCATTGTTCTTCAAGGATATTTCTCCTAATTAAGCGTTAAAATTCAGCATAATCAGAGACGAAAACACTTGAGAACCAAGTTTTTGAAAAATAGGTGTTCACAATGTAAATAGCTAGCAGATACATTAAAACAAGAAACACGTAATTATTTTTTGCAATGAGACTGCTACTTATAGTTTACTCTTTGAACAGTCAAGTATCTATTTGTTCATACAAGAATACAAACATTTTTACATAAAAAATAAGGATTTTTTAAATTTTTACTGCATTAAAATAAGACCCCTCTTTCAACCCCTGCATTTTACTGCACTAAAACAAGACCTCTCTTTGATATATCTATGCATTATGCTATCACGTTCATTATTTATTTATCTTGATCAAAAGTAAGGAAAAACATTCAGTCAGAAATACATTTTTTTTTTTTTTCTGGAAATAGTTTGCAGCATCCTGTAATGGAGAGGGAAGCCTCAGTCCATTACTACAGAGAAACCAAAGGGCAAAAGCAAACATAAGAAGCCAAATTCCAAGGATCATTGATTTGCAAAGAGGGTGCCTGCAGAAGCACTCAAGGCACAATGTGGTTTTATCTTACAGTGTGGCCTGACGAGGGGACAGCTTCAGGGAGATAATATAGCTCCAAATTATCACAAATATATTCCAAAATCCAGTGATACCATCAAAATGGTTTTTGTAGATATATTCATACTTGCACTAGAGAATAAATTTATGAGTTTTCAGAGCAGACAAAGAGACATTAGGAAGTAATATGTGCATATATATGTCCAGGTGACACAGCCTGGCCACTTACTATCCAGTCTGAACTTTTTTAATAGTTTGTTCCAGAATAAAGTAGCACTTTCCTGGCAAAGATTTATGACCAATAATAATGATGACAACTTTTTTTTTTAGAAGATTTGTAACACATTATACAAGAATTCACTTATTTTTAAAAATAATACTTAATTAAATTCAGCACAGTTTCCTCAACAGAGCTTTATGTATTCAATCACTCCCTAACAAGTATCATTTAAGTCTTGCTCAAATATTTTATGGACTTTCGCATAAGGCTGAACTCCATTCTCTTAGAGAAATCCCTGGTTTTGCTATTAATAGCTTCAATATAAATGAAAGCATAATCCATACCTTCCTTGTTCCAGCAAGAGTTCTTTCTGCTTTTCTTCTTCTCTGAGTCCTATTTAAGTTATTTTTCTGGGAATACAGCATTCAAAGACAGCTCTAAGTAACAGCATCACTAGCCTTAAAAATAAGAAAATCAAATATAACACTGAGGGCTAATATTTAACATTTTCCAGGAATATGCCTATGTGCCCTATGTTTCCGACTAATAATTCTGAGTCTAGCTGACCTGAAAGTTGGCATGGCCGCTGTATATGTCTTCAAAGCTTAGGAGTTCTGAAGACAAAGCTTTATCTCACCATATTTGTTCACAATAGACAAGCTGTATCTAGAGATCCACAGAGATTAAAACAAATACAAGTCTTCCTTTTCTGTACAACTGAAATGGGGAATCATTAACCTCACCAAGTACTATTTCCCTTTCATCTTCTAACTTGAAGAAAAGGAGGTGTCAGATGAGAGTAGAACGTGGGGATAATTCAATTAGTTTACTCAAAATAGTAACAGATTGGTGCCAAGTCGTTCTGTTGTATGTTCTGACTGTTCACCAGTTCAAAGAAGACTTTAAAATTGACTGAGAAAACAAGGGTTCAACCATCTGTGTGTTTACTGTTTAGTGTCTTGTTTTCCCTTAGCTAATTTACTGTCATGCATGTGGTATGCAAATGAACTTAACTGGACATTTACTATCAAGTTCATAATAAGGTGATTCTCTATGGTACATTTAACAGAATTAGTAGTTTAGAAATGCATATGGCTCCCTATTAGCTTCCTGCAACCTTCAACAGGTAAAGGAAATTTCAGGTTTTTAGATCATATCACCACAAAAGTAGATCACCTCTTTTCAATAAAATCTCTGTCTGAGAAGCCCACAGACAAGTAAATTACTACCTTTAATTCACTGACATCAAAATTAATTTAAGAGAGAGGGTATGGTGAAATCAGGAGCAGGTGGCTGTGTAGACTTGAGGCAAGAGTAAAAATAAAGGCCCAGGTTATAGATACAATTTATTAATACTTTATTCAGCAAGCCAGTGCACTGTAGTAATATTTTCAGGTATCTAATTCAACAAATACATAATGTGTGTATTCATCTCCTGAAATTACTGAAACTTTCAAACACTTAATTTGATGTTTAGCTTTGTAGAGTAGTATCACAAATTGCAGAAACATTTACACGAGATGGAATTAATGCTAATTTGAAAAACAACAAGTTTTTACTATTTTACTTAAATTTAATATTTTTAAAACTTTCTAATAGTGATATAAAATAATTATGCTTTCAGAATTTAAAAAAAATGGGGCCAGGAATAAGATGAGACTACTTGCATTCAGGGTTTATCCATACAGATATGTATTTTTTGTAGATAAGCAGACTTCATTCACCATACATTTGTGTTTAAAACGGCTGTCTCTGAAAGGCTGTGCTTCCACAGTCATTCTTGACTGTGAAGAAAAATATGCTTCAGTTTTTCTCCATATGACTTTGCCTGATGTGCAAACATAAGGCGCAATTCAGCTGCTCACTTCTCAGCTGTGAAGGGACTTTGCTGCCATTGCTGCAGGGAAAAATAAATTAGTCACAAATTATGTGGCTGTTAATAAACAGCCATAACCAACTGGTAAAAGGCAATCTTTTGGGAAAAAAAAATCCTTTGAGTGTATTTTTTTCATATTGGATACAAACTTTACAGGGCTACAAGGTACCTTTCAGTGCGTGACCACAATAGCGGGCCTGAGAATCACCTCTGTAGCATCACCAGCTCCTGAAGGCAGAGAACTGGGGCAATGAGAGGATGTTTAGGCTGATTTAAGGAGGTTTGTTACTCTTGATCTGCTCTTTAAGACTTCTCCATATCTGGCTTTTGCAGCCAGAATATATTCTGTGAGACCCTGCATTTACTGTTCAGGGACAGTAGGTCTGCCCTTCATGAAACTGGTTTTTTTAGGCCTCCTTTATTAATCCTGTCATGTTCTCTCAGCATATGCATTTATACTAAAACATAAAGTGAGACCACCCTTTCTTAGATATGGGCTAGTCCTTTATCCTTATTTCACCAAGTGTGTCCCTTAATCCTGCTGTCAGTCACACCAGGTAGGACTTGCTCTAATGCAAACTGTGGAAATAAAAATTAAACAAATTAAAGCCTTCATGAACTGTCTTGAGGAAAAAATCCAAATATGTTCAAATTACTTCCTGGCTTCATCCACATCCTGAAAAAGGAAATCTCTGCAATGTGGCATAGCATTATTAAAATTCACATTGCCCTGCATTTCCACATGTGTGTGGAAAATGGCTCTTATTATTTTTACCTTTCACATTTGCCAAGACATAGTGTAGTGCTACATCCCCTATGTCTTAGAAATCTGTCATTTCCCGCATCCTCTCTGACAAGTTCTCTTACCTGCTTATGGGTCTCTCAAACTTTCCTTGCAACCTCATCCACTCAGAAAAATTTCTAAGCAAGATAGAATAAAAGCTTTTTTGTTGCCCTTCCAAGACTCCTTTTGAATTGTCTTGTCTGTGGGACCTACACAGCTCTGGAGATGAGATCACCATTATCACATTTACCAGTACTTAGCACCCTGTATCTACCTGTTCCTTTTCCCTAGTGAATCTTACCTAAAATTTATCCTTTCACTATACCTGAAGACCACCTTATGCACAAGGTGTGAAGTGCCATTGGCAGATTCTACTAAGAACCTAAACAAGGTAATGGGAAAAGTTAATATTGGGAAAGGACATGAAAGAAAAGGAAAGCAAGAGCACAGCTGAAGCAAACAAAGTATGAGGAAAGGTACAGGAAGGAACTGGAGTAAATATCTGAGCACGGGGAATAACCACCCTAGGTTAAAACTGTGCAGACCATTTAGGGAGAACTGTGAGAACCCCCTCTGGGCTTCAGATTCCACATTTCTATTTGTGACAGAGCTATTATTTCAATAATTATCACGGCACCTACTAATTCTCTTTCACCTGAGCAGAACTAGATTTTTTTTTCTTCTGGAAAGTTGGTCTGAATGAAGCATAAAGACCCCAGAGGACAAAAACTCCTCCAAATATTTCTGGATCAAGAAACTGGGGAAAGAAATAACCTGTTACAGTGTGTAGTAATCAAATTATAATTGGTTCAATCCATTCCCCTGATCCCCCTTTCCCAACCCCTTGGTGGTATCACCCTATCTTGCCAATCACCCTGGTTGACCCTCTCCTATTGGCAAGATGCCAGGGTGCCACCCTTCTGCCTTGTAGTGTAAAATACCCTTGGCCTTGACCACGCCCCTCCCCCTCTTTGATTGGCCCCTAGACCCCCCTGGTTCAGGTATCACCCAAAGTGATAAAGAAAGGTGAACCGGCCACTCTCAGCCATTCTGCCTTCCATCCCACATGGAATAAACACCTGAAAACCAAAGCAGAATCCGCTCCTTATTCTCCAAGACCCAGACCACGTGGAGCCAAGAGATTGAACCCCCACGAACTATCCCGGGGGAGCAGGGCAGGAAAGATCTCAGCTAGCCGGAGCAAAAGCCCTGCACACCCACAATAACCCAATCCAAGTTGCAGTTTTCCCCTCCCACTTTTTTACAGTTTGCAGTTGCTTTCCTCTCCAAAAGAAAGGTAATAGTCTTGGCATAAGAAACAGACTATAAAAAATGTATTCAACCCAAATGCTAAGCTTCCTCAGTGCCAAATCTTCATTTAAGGAAACATGTGTGCATGCTGGAATAAATTTTACTACAGTTAAATGGAGGGAAATCTTCTTGAGGCATCAGTCGGACTTGAGGCAACATTTTGGATTCACTGTGATGAACCCTGCTGCTCTGACTTGGAGGCAAAGTTTACCTCCTGATTGGAAACAGCTTGGAAGTTATTTCAGACACACTTCATAATACAAGCACCCTAGAACAAGAACTAGAACTGAGGCTTCCAACATCTTCAGGAAATCTTCTGAGTAGATTTCGAAATTGAAGAAATGCACATATAAAATCCCAAAGTTCCTAGCAGAAAAATCTAGAAATCTGATTTTCCAGCTGAAAATATTTAGCATTGTCATCTAAGAGCTACTGTTGACAAGGTGTTTGAGACAAAACTCCTTCTTATACTCAAGCTTGGTGCTCCCCTTCACACCTTCTTTGCCAGTTTCACTCTCACTGATAACATATAAGTATCTCTTTTTGATAGGAGATTAATGAAGCACACAGTTCCAAGTACATTCAATGGCCCAGTGATTAAAGTAGTTTTGAACTTCTCTTCTAACAAGTTCTTAATTTTCAACTTCAATGCAGCATGTCTTCATGTAAGCCGAAGGACCTAACAACCGAGACATTGATGATTCTTCTAGAAAGAATTTCTAGAGATGTTTCGCAGTCTACAAATAAATAGGTATTTATAGGCTAGAGGGAGAAGGGGCAGGTGACAGACTGACACAAAAGCTTATGGAATTGGTCAGGATACTCCTGTGGGAGTGTTCAGTTCAAATTCTTGCTTCAATAAATATTTATTAATCTATACCACTGGAACAGCTTGGAAAACA
Organism: Pycnonotus jocosus; assembly: GCA_013400435.1. Classification (NCBI taxonomy): domain Eukaryota; kingdom Metazoa; phylum Chordata; class Aves; order Passeriformes; family Pycnonotidae; genus Pycnonotus; species Pycnonotus jocosus. Next base: position 203,668 of record VWYP01031393.1, read on the forward strand.
ATGGGTGTTTGCTGCAGAATACCTTGCCTGACAGTTATGACATTCCTCCAGGCTTACTGTGACAGTGAACCAATGTAAACTAATTCTTACTGTCTTAAGATGGGATGAAGATGATATGAAAATGTGTTTTAAAGAGAATACTACATGAGAGTAGACTCCAGAAGCTCAGCTTCTCTGGTGGAACTAACTTCTTAACTCTTTGAGTAAATGGCCATAGGCCCTATTACTCTCTCCAATGTTTCTTTCTGTCTAGTTTACATTATTCAGCTTTCAAATTTCTGTGGTTTTTTTCTCTTGGGCAACTAATTGTCTCCATACAAGAGAATCTTACTGTAGATACAGGTGCCCAAGCCAAGGCTGTAATATTTTCAATGTTACAGCATCTAAATAATTTTCTGAACCTAACCATACCAGAATTGATATTACTGACCAGAAATTTGTTGTATTCACCCAAAAATATAATACTGCAAAAATAGGTTTATACCAGATATCCAGAAACCTTGCTGTATGCTATTTGGAATCCTGCACCATTCCTAGCAGAATTACATCACTCCAGGAATTATTCAACCAGAAAAAAAGTAAAATCAGTTTTTGACTCCAAGTAAATCAAGCCTGTGTGAGGTGCTGGTCAGATTTTCAGTTCTTGTTTTCTTCAAGTTCTAATGCTCTTGAGAAAAGAAAACTGAAAGGAAAGCATACAGACTAACATCACATAAAAAATATTCTCTAAAGGTTAAATTAAAGACAAGAAGATGCCTCCTCCACTCTTACGAAGTGTTGTGAGCTTTTCAGGCTCATATATGCTTCATGTTACTACCAGATTCACAACCACACACATGTATCTTATATTTTTAAAGGAGTAAGATTTCTTTTTGCAATTCACTGCATTCATAATTTCCCTGCCACTGTTACAGCGAAGGATCAGTGCCACCTACAGACAGGGATCAGAGTGGAGTTCAACTCAACGCGAAGGCAGTAAGAAAGCATCTCAAATGTTAAGTCCTGGAACTTCTAGTTAAAACAATCCCCTCAGTAAAGATTCACAGAAATACTCAGATCTTTTTATCTGCTAATACTTACTGATCCCAAGCATTTCCTTAACAAGTCATTACAAAAGATGAATTCTGGATCCAGCACTTGACTGTATCACATTTCCAAATGCAAATCTCATGCATATCTGAATAAAGCAGAATACACTGCTGTCAGCTCCTTTTCTGTGCATCTAGCTAATTTTGGTTGGTTGTTATATGAGTCAGTTCAAAGGGGAAGAAGTCTTCCCCCTCAATTATGAGTGCCAATTAGATTCTGGTTTAATGATCCAGATACAATTAAACCCAGCCAACTTCTCACCCCAGACTAGACTGTATTAAACCAAAGCTAAAACTTCAGAAGAGATTACAGGAAGGCTGGCAGAACAGAGCTCATTAATCAAGCTAGTTTAAGTGTTGGCAGTGTCATTGTTTCTCTTCCTTCTGGAGAAAGAAAGATAGGAGCAGAAGGGGCTATTCTAGTCTAATCTCTTTAAACCCAAACCAGTTTGCCTACCATTCCTGCCCTCAGACACATATAAATCCATACAGGCAACCATGTGCAAACATGACTAACTGTGATGGAAAGGCATTAAATATTTACATACAAATAATTGCCTATGTGTGTGTGAGAGACTAATCTAGCACCACTGACACAGCACCGAAAGCACGCAATTAGAGGCTAATCTAGCACACTGACACAGCAGGAAAAGCACACAACCTCACCAAGAGACCTGTGGCCGTTGTAGCATAAAGGCTTCATTTTGGAGAGAGATGGCTGCTGTAGGTGTGGAGAAACAAACAATTGCTGCAGCCTTTGAAAGCCAGCACATAACTCACTGCTGGTGATGGATAAAAGAAACATAGCATAACTAAGGCTCATGAGAATAAGGAAATCAAGCCTTTTATTTCTCCTTCTGCTGTACACTTCCTGCATAACCTTGTTGCTAGTCTCTCAGAGATTAAATTTTGCTATGTGTTAAAGAGTGTTAGTAGTACTTACTTACCTGACAGATATGAGATTAGGTTAAACCAGCTAAAGCCCAGAGACTCTCGTAGGGAGAGTTTATTTGCAGAAGTAGTTATTAACTATTACTGCTGTACTGGCATATTGCAGGCAAACCAGGCAGCTTTGGGGATTTTAAAAGAGGAGAGTAGGAAGTCATTGCTGACCTCTCCTTTTAAATCTTACTTCAGACTTTGACCTTCTGTTTCACATAATAGGGCGAATATTGTTTTATGAGTTGCCAGGAATTTCTCCCAAATTATTTATTGCCATCATTCATTTTACCCAGAAACAGTCTGAGCACAAAAAGAATGAAGAAAAACAGGCCCAAAGATCTGTAATGTAACACAGCAGACTGTTAAAAAAGTGATGAGATTCTGCTGTAGAAACCATGTTTTATGCACTTCCTTTTTATTTTTAATCTCTTTGAATAAAAAATAAATAATTAAGACATAGAAAAGAATTTCTTAAAATTACATTATGTTTTGTACTTTCACAAACTAAACGTTTTAAGCAACTTTATTTTGAAACTCTGGTGATTTTTTATCTATGCTTTTTTAGAGAGATGCTCAACTGATAATAGCTCCCATAATCTTAGTAAATTTTTAAAATTCTTTAAGTGACCTTTCTTATTCTGTGATTCATCTTCCTTTATTTGCAGTAGCAAAATATATAAAATATAATTTAGCGATCTAAACCTCAATCAGTGTGTCAGTAGATTGCATTGTATAATTAAAATAGATGTTGTATACTTTCACAATTTAGTGAATTGCAGTTTCAAAGATTATTAAGTATCTTCATATCCATCTCACAAATAACAGTTAAAATAAGTTAAAATGTCTTGTACTTTATAACTGGATCAAATTGATTTGAAATAGCAATTTCCAAAAGCTCTGCAGAACTGATGTAAATCAATTATTCCAGATGAATGAAACTCACAACCTGCTCATCTATCTTACAGTATGGGAAAGTTCTTCATTTATTATCACCAGCGTCTGCTCTTGAACTATGCACTCCAATTTTTCTACTTTTGAATGATATACTATTGTGAAAAAATTCAAAAACAAAGCCAGGTTCTTAAAAAATGTTTTAGATATGACAGCAGACATAATTGTTCTTCACCAGGGAGAAATGGGTTACACTACGACTAAGTCCTACATTCTAATTTTTCCTGCCAATACATTACAAGGTTTGGACCAAACAGTTATCTGACTATCCCAATTATTCCTCTATACAGTAGAAAACGTAGTATTTAAATCAAAGAGTAGTCATTATTTATTTATGTTGATCAAGTACACTGGAATGTGTAAGGTTTGTTTTTCAGGCCAAGTATCACCATAGTGATACTGTGCATAGAATATTTACTTATCCTGAGCACTTCTGCATTTTTTGAACAACATATGCTGTGGGAATTGGGGCGGGGGGGGGCAGGGAGGATGGGTGTGGAGAGGGAAAGTGGCATACTTCAGAACTGAACTAAATCTAAACTAAATAATAAGCTTTATTTAAATGTTATAGGTTAGAAACATTGCTAACACCAGAACCTTATTCAGCAGTTAGTGTTATATGACTGCTAGACGTTTATTTTACCCATTAAAGAGATTGTTAGCCATCTATTTTTTCATCTTCTACATCTCATTTACTTTTAATCTGACATCCTCATTTAGAATTACATTTGCAGTTAGAACCTCTCTTGATGCAAGTCTTAATTATGTTAAAGTTTAGAAGCAGGAGTTTAAGTCCAGATTTTGGGTTCTTTAATGGATATGTTCATTATTGATAGATATTTCTATAGCTCTCATCACAGTAGATTGTGCATGCCAGAAATTCAGTCTGCACTTTAACCCATTCCTACATTCCCTCCCAGGTTCTACAAATAAATTCCTTTTGACTGTTAATCTCCTGTGACGTTTTGTGTACACCGCGTTATAAAATTTTAACTAAAATAATGTTAGCCTATTTTGTTTTCCATTAGTACAAAAAGAAGACGGGAACACAGAAACTCGTCCCTGAAAGAACTCTTTCTTTCCTCCCTTAGGTGCAATGATTTCTGCGGGCTATTGACTGCCCGTGGCAGGGTTGGCAGGAGCTGCTGCCGTCGGGACGAGACCCCTGGGGCTGCAGCCAGGCTTGGAAGCCAGGTGTGTCCGCGGTCATTCCCGGGCGGTGACAGCAGCAGGGACAGCCTCAGGCGTACCCCCTGCTCCTGCCCTCCCAACACGGCGGCTGCCTGCGAGCTGCTGCCCGGCAGGGCTCCTGCTCCGGCCGTGTCCCACAGGCGCCGTCGGGAAGAGCGCTGGGGCTGGGAGCCGCGGGGACCCGGGAGCGGCTGTGACACGGCACAAAGAGGAGTGCCGGCAGGGCCAGGGCAAGAGCCGCACCTGGGAGCAGCCTCCCGTGGCCAGGACGGGCCGTGGCCTCCCCACGGGGGCCAGGAGCGCCTGGCCATGGCCAGAGACAGCCCCAGTCCCCACTGCCCCGTGTCAGGAAGAGTGAGCCTGGCACTGGTTCGTGCGCTGCTCCCCAGGGTCAATGAGACCAGCGGGGCAGACTGAAATACGCCTCCCAAAAAATGTTTTATCATATAAATGTTAGGCAGCACTTTATTTCAGGACAGACCCGTTCAATGCATAATAGGTCAGGCTGTTCAATGCACGTATCTCTTCATCTGCAGAATAAGATGCTAATAATATTCTCTAATTAAACAGACACAGAGACTCTTAATAGCTGTAGTTCTCTACATTCTTCAAAAGCAATCATCTTCACAGCTGAGGGATGAGAAAATGGAGTAGCACTTACAAGTTTTTTCCTGGTGCTCAATAGCAAATGAGTACAAGTACTGGATTTCATGAATGTTAAGTTAAATCTTCACACGCATTTGACAGGAAGGACACCGGCACATTAGATTTTGCCCTGGAATAAGGAAGTGGATTAAAGAACAGTTGAGGTTACTTCTAACCCTTGGATACCATGCTGGGCTGCCCTGCCACTCTGCAACTTTTTAAATATCTATGTAGCTGAGGGCAGGTAATAGACTAACAACTTGATATTATCTGCATCCACTGTAAATGTGGGCAGAAAACTTGATGCAAAAAAAGCTTAATGCAAAAGCAGCTATTGTCATTTTGAAAATATGATAGCCAGGCTCTGAATTGTGAAAGAAAAGAGTCTTTTCCTTTGACAAACCTTTTTGTGGAGAACTTATATTGCCAAGCAAAATTTCAATAGACCATAAGAGCATAACATACTGTTAGTCTGTTGGATAATGTGATAGGCAATCTTCTTGATACATATCGTCTGTGCCTAGGGCATTGAAAAGTTCTTTGAAAATTCAATTATTTGATTATGAAATATTTCTTTTTGTTGAATTCTGCAAAACTGCTTTCAGGATTGAATAGTAAAAGCCTAGAAAATGGTTTGTGTCCCTGGACTGATACATAATAGATGTTGATTCCTCACAAAGCAGACAACAAGCACTCTGTAGGACAGCACTATAAATACAAAAGAAGTTTGGCTTTTTCTTTTTTCTTTTTTTTTTTTTTTTAATACAGTACAAACATATCCATTTTATCTTTAATTCAGGAATAGAACTAAAAATCCTATATAATCAGTTCAGACAAAGCATGAGCTTCAGTTTGTTTTACTGTTACACATATCAGATTGTTCTTAATGCCTATATGTTCTTTAATGAGTCAAATAATCTTGCCAGAGGGAATAATAATTCCCTATTATCTTTCTGTCTATCAACAGGCCTTGTACAAATATGAGCCAGTTGTAACTGCAAAATTGTTGTCTCATCTGAACTGCATGTCACATCCTTTACCATAAATATAAAGAAAAAGCACCTGTACATGTCTTTGGGTCTAAGTCTGCACTTTTGAAATGGCTCTAAGACATCAGGACTCCAAGATTTCCAGCCTCAGAAGGCAATGGTTATCTAATTCTAAAGCCCATGTTGGAAAGGAGAATTTGGAAACAAATCAGTCTAATACTGTACTCTGAAGTGTTGTTGAAAATTAGTGCAAATGTCAAATCTCCTTCTCTTTTTTTCCAAAATAATTAAGACATTTGCAGAAAGTAGACTTTGGAAGCAACCGCAGAGAAGGAAAGAGCATCTCAAGGGAGCTTAATTTACTTATAAACTTCCAGCAAATCAAGAGAGTATTAACAGATATATTTCTTCTTTTTTTTTTTAAGTACATAATAAAACTGATTAAATTTTACTGCTGGGGTCACAGGACATTTCAGTACAGCAAATATCAATAGGTTATCCTCCAGTTTGGGGTCATATAACATCTGCTACGATGGAATCTATGCTGTTATAGATGATCTTGTAACATATTAGAGAGAAAAAAAAAAAGTTCCACGGATTCTAAGAAAGACCAGGCAAATAATGTGAAGCAGTAAACAAGCTCTAATGTATTCAAGAAATGCAAGATGAAAACTTTTGGAGGCACAGACCATCTGGGAAGAAGAGAGAGGCAAACAGAAGAAAGCACAAATGCTTTATCTACTTTTTTATGGCCACCACTGGATGCAGAATATTGTGCTAGGAAAAAATCCTTCAAGTCAATAGAATTACTTTTTTTTCTTTAATACAGTGAAAGAGACAGAAATCTTAGTCCAACTACTAATCAACCAAATAGAATTAAGAGGCCTCATTTTGCGACACCTCTGTTGGAAAGGAAAGAATGGAAATGGAAAGAAAAAGGTATTTCCAACATTTTTTTTTTTCACGGAGGCTCTTTTCTGGCTATTTTGGCAATAATTACATAAGAAATATTTGTTTTACTTGATAATTTTTAAAAGTTGGGCCACTGCAGTAGAATTATTGTCATTTGCTTTAAAGATAAACAAGAACAGAATATGAATTAGGACGAATGTTCAAAAAATAATCTTTAAAATATGAGATATTTGCTGATAATAAATTATAGGGAACTTAATTTATATTTTGTATCTCAGTAAAATACTGTATGTCAAGAGGTTTAATACACTCACTTCTTGCTATGACAAGACAAAATGTTTGTTCTAACATTCATGCCCACAGTTTCCACTGAAGGCAACTAATGTTCCAAACAATCTCTATCTGGATGGAAAAGCTATGAATTATAAAAGCTGAAATATATGAAGGCTTCAAATATATCCAGATGGGATTTTAAAATACTGCTAAGGTTTGTATCTACATCATACTATTTTTTGTCACTGTTTGTGGGCTTCTCTGATCATACGTTCTTTTATTGATACTTCATTGCTCTGTAGGTTTTGGATTTAACTATTGCCATAAAGAAACACTTTACTAATTTTTTACATTATTTCATGAAAAGATTTTTTTTCAAAATCAGACAAAAGTAGCCCAATAAATCCACCAGGGAAACTAGTAACAGCTGTATTTACACCCCTTAAATGTTAGTGAAAAGCAGAACCATAGTAAAATTTTAATTAATTATTACAGCCCGACAGTCTTAGTGAAGATCTATTGCTCTTAACTGATGACTATCCTGGTTTTGGAGGACTTCTTAGAAGTGCCAAGATCTGACATCCTAATATACATTCTAAAGCGTTTGTATTTTGAGATTCAGAGGGTAGATTACTTGAATTTTTAAGCTCGCGTTTTCTTTAAAATACAATAAAATAAATCTTGGAATTAGGTAAAACATTCCAGAATTTTTGTGAACAATTTTTAGAGACTATGGAACAGAGTCCTGCAGAAACACGGGTCAAATTAAGTAATGGCACGCAAATGGAAAATCTACTAATTTCTGTTCTATATTCAGGACATGTGTGGAAGTAATTGTGAATTATTTGCAGATAGAAAGGTCTAGACACTTTTTAAAAAGATAGGTATTTTTAAATGGAAATGCCATCAGACATGAATCACTTGTGACACTGTGACAATGATTTGAACAAAATCAATATAGCTGAAATGACCTGACGCTCCTGTAAACAACATAATAATCCAAAATGCTTTTAATAAATACTAAAATTATTTGGTTTGCTGTAGAATCTGCTTGTTTACTGTTAGACTGTACAGGACTATAGCAAAAACACTGAAGACCATGGGTTCATTACTCATGTGGAAGGAACTTTCTATTGCCTTTAGTGCTTTTTTATTCCATCTCTGAATTTCCCCCTCTGTCACCTTGATGCAAATTTTAGAATACATTTAATTCAGACTACTTTCAGATAATTAAAAATCTATTCATCACATTGATACAGCTAACAATCAGCAGAGATACTACTATTAATTAAGTCACAAAAGATGGAGTTGTGGAAGTTCGTGCCCTAAAAGTCCTGGCAGATTATATCAGTAATGTAAGAGTTAAAAGAGAGTGGAGTTTTTTTAAGGTTTATATTAAGAGAAATTAAGGGTATTGGGCCCCTCACTACAAGAAAAGCATTGAGGCACTGGAGTGTGCTGGTCTCTCTTCCCTGGTAACAAGCAATAGAACGAGAGGAAATGGCCTCGGGTTTTTCCAGGGGAGGTTTAGATTGGATATTAGGAAAAAATTCTTCATGGAAAGGGTTGTCAAGCACTGGAACAGGCTGCCCAGAGCAGTGGCTGAGTCACCATCCCTGGAGGTATTTAAAACATGTGTAAATGTGGCACTTAAGGACATGGTTCAGTGGTGGAATTGGCAGCAGGTTAATGGTTGAGCTCAATGGTCTTTTCCAGCCTAAATGATTCTGTGATTCTTTGTTTTATGGATATATACCTGCTTAATTAGATATAAATTGCTAAATGATCTGTTGGTCCAAGGAATTCCTACACCATTTATTTCAATCCACAGGACCAAACATTCAGTCATTACATGAAGAGCTAAATGCCAAATTCAATCAGATTTGATATAGAAAAGCTATTAAATGCTGAAAAGTTCTTGGACAGTAAGACCTGATTCATAGAGTACTAGAAAGTTTCTACTTCCATTCCTTTCTGTTGTAATATGAGTGAGCAGAGTTTCAGCAAGGAATATTTTGTCAAACAGACCTCCACTTTTCTATCATTAGAAATCAGTATAATTAGCATAATGGGGGGAAGTTCATTAACAAAATACCAAATTCATACACACTGAAGTTTCTGGTATCTTCTATCTATTATTTTAGGCTCATTTTAATGGACTAAAAGGGAAGGGGGCAGACAGAACGCAAAGTTTTCTATGTTAATAAAATATTTGAGATTACACAGAATAAGTTGCAGATTTTGACAAGTAGGTCAGTGTTATCCAATGCATGGAGTGCTTAGTGGTTGAAGATTTGTAATTACTTCTAAATAGAAAACTTTATACACCACAAAATGTTCGTGGTGTTAGGATAGCCAATAGCACAACCACTGAATTAAATCAGCTCTCTGTTTCCCAGGCTTTAGCAACCACATTGATGCAATACCCAGAGATCACTGCTAGAAATCTAGAAGTTGGAACCCATGTTCATAGAAGGACAGACTTATAACAAAAATAGGTTCTCATTTAATTCACACTTTTTCTCACAAAACAAAAACCATTCTGGGACTCTGAATTTCCCTAAGTGCTCAGGAATCCTTACACTGCTAAGACAGTTTGTCCATTGTCTATTCCCAGCATCCCTAGATGCTGTGCATTTTAAATATGAATAGTTAGGTCAGAGATACATTTTTCTTTAGGTTTCTTGGCTATGTCCCATCTGTTCCTAGTCTTATCAGCCTTATCATTTTCCTTAATTTACTGGTCACTTGTCCCAGGAAATCATTATGTTCTCCAAGATTATTCATTCTTCTCATGAAGTGGTGTATGTTACTGGCATCTTTCCTAGAATTAATTTCACTTTTAGCAATATCTCCCTATGGCATCAATACATTTTTTCCTTTCATTTTTAGAAGCTCCATTTTTTCCTTCAGTGATTTCCTGTTCCTTTCTGATTCGGGAGTCTGTATGTTTTTAACACCTTGTACAATTTTTCTTTAATCTTTAACTATTCTTTTTCTCACCAGTTTAGCAAGATGGCCTAATAGGTTCTGTGTCTCCTTCCAAGAAAAGGAATGATCATAGCACAGGTTTTAGGATTTCTATCTAAAGCGGTGATGTTTTTTTCCTGCTGTCCTACACTGCTTGCAGTGGAGGTAATAGCAAGATCAGCTTCTTATCACATTACAGAAATAGTAGGGATTTTAGAGTTGATGAATAAAAACAATGGGAGGCAATAAAAAACCAGAGACACAGTACAATGAAATAGAAAGAAAATATTTAACCATGGTATCATAAAAAATTCCATGGAAGCTTTGTTTTAGAGGACTAAATCATTAACTGTCTGTTTAACCAGACAAAAGATCACAAGCAGCCATACAAATATATTAGTCAGAGCAGTCTAGTTCAAAATTCCCTATATACAGTGGTTCATGAGGAACCATAGTCCTTTTTTAGGCCACAGCTTAGCAGAATCAAACAAGATGTAGGCAGAAATGCATTGTTCCACTGCCTGTCTTTCACTACAAACAAATTACAATAGTGTGAACATTGTCTCAGAAGATTGTTTGCAGAATTTTTTCTTTATAAAAGAAAATAAGAGCCAAAGTAACATAGACATTCACTTTTTTTTTCTTAGTTCTTTTTATGGGACATAGTTCAGACCAAGAGATTAGCTGCCACTGCTAAATGTGTGCTTTATCCTGTATCTAAGACCATCCCAAGGACAACACTGTTTAAGATTTCCTGACAATTGTTTGCTATGGCAAAAACGGTCTACTTGCCCTGAATGTCTCCTGAATTCCAAAAATTTAAAGAAGTATTAGTGGTAATGAAATGCATTTGTAACTCCTCCAAACTGGGCTCTGTTCAGAGTGAAATGACAATGCAATTGTGAGATATCACGATAATGTTGTGACAGTCCAGCTGTGCCAAGCAAAATACGCTGCAGCTGAAGAAACTTTTGCCTGAAGACAGCTTCTTCTTCATAAAACCATGCAGTAAATCAAGAAAAAAGAAATAAACCAAGACTACAAAGAAACGTTATGAAGGCATTTGACTTCAGACGCTGAAGGCCAGTCTCTCACCTGTAGGAAGGGGACGCTACCCAGAAAATAAACACTCAGAAGGAAAACAAGCAAATAAACAGAAAAGTCTGAACCAGGCCCAGGGCCCATATTCCTTTCTCATTGCAAGCAACTCAAATATATGTTCTGTGGGGTTTTTTGTACTTATGGATTAAGTATTTTCTCTTTTTTTCAGTCAATCCTCCCAACCTTAAGTTGGTAAGAGAAAATCTTAGATATCCTTGAATTTCTCTGTGTGTTTATATTGAATTAGATTAGTCCCCAAGTCTTTGTATCAGTTATGAAAATATCTAGCAGACAAGGAAAGAAATGGCTGAAAGTGCAAATAAACTACAGTCCCCCAATCTCTGGAGATAGCACATTTCCAGCAAAAGGAACCAATGTAATTTGTTCCACATACACACAAAGCAAAAGTAAAAGCACAAATGAAAAGTTCTAAGCCAGATAAGTTCAAAACCATTTATAGAAATGGGCTAGAGATGGGAATTGTTCAGAAACTGAGAAGTCATTCCAATTACCAAGTGAGTAATTTATATATGTAGATTGCTTGCCTAATGTATAATCTTGAAATACACACTTATAACTCTTAATCAGTAAAAAAATTGAAGTTGATATTAAAAATACATGGACAGAATAATTCTAACTGGTATTCACAAACTCTAGAAAAAAAAATAGAAATAGAGGCAGAAGTCAGACACTTCTTTCAAAAGTATTTATAACTGGATTTTAGGTAATGTGGAACAGCAGTACTTCTTAGGAGCATATAGGGATAAACTTATGAAAGAGACACTAGTTCTGTCATGTTTAATTTTTAAATACTTAGAAAATTAGGCACCCAACAGCAGTATTCAAAGCATTCAACAAGCTGAATTTCAAACCACCATTGAGAAGTAAAAATTCAAAAAAAATTATCTCATCACCTAGATGCAATAAAGAGATTAAATCTCCTTAAGATTTTCAAGACTCAGCTCTCTCCTAGGATTACTCTCCTAAACCAGAACATCCTTTTTTAGGAAAAAAAAAACATAGTTCTAGAAACATGTTTTTAATATCTAGATGAGATTCCAATTACAACAGCATGTATTTATAGGTAATAAGCCTGATAGCCTATTCCACTTGGTTTGTAATTAGATCTAAACCTGTAGTTCAGATGTTCTGACAACTAAGCTGCACAAACACCCTTTGCCTTTTAGTCCTCTTTCCTAATCCTTCTTTTGTCTTTCTCTCATTATCCACTTAGATGTTTGCTGCTAATCCAAAATGAAACAGGAGACATGGAAACAGATGATCTTTATGAGTGGCAACATTTTGTGTGGCAGTAGCATTACAGGCACAATACTCAGGCTGCTGTATTCTGCATCTACTTCTCTACATCTTATTGAGCAACTGTGCAGTATTTTGACACTCTCTTTAGCACAAAGGTCAAGTTTAGATATTATGAAGAAACTGTTTGCTGTGAGAGTGATCAGACACTGGAACAAGTTGCCCAGGTATCCCTTCCCTGGAAGTGTTCAAGGACGAGTTGGATGGGGCTCTAAGCAACCTGATCAGGTGCCCATGACAACTGGAACAAGATGAGTTTTAAGGTCCCTTCCAATGCAAACCAGTCTATGATTTTATGACTCACAGCTTCTAAAAAGCGCTAAAATGTCTCAAAACTAACCTTTTGATTTTGGGCAGCTTTCTAGAATAAAAACTGCTAGACAATAGCACAGTTTTCAGGGTGAGAACCTGTATAGGTACTGCATTTTTTTGGTGTGACTAATTCTAACTGCTTATATTACACATCTGTACCAGGTCTGCAATAAATAGCATGATGATCCTATTTTGATAAATAACAACCAGTTACTATAATAATTAAACAACAATAATGCTTATTTTCCAGCTCTTATCAGAAGTACATTCAACACCATGTGGAGGTTTTTCTTGGAAATTATGTGGAAAAGTTCTATTAAGATTTCATTTTTATTATAGCCTCTTGTCTAACTGTGAACATATTTTTCATTCAAAATGGATAGAAGTGTATCATGACAGTATCAGGGTACTGAACTCTGACTTGTTAAAAAAATATATGCTACTGAATGATATGTCTCTGTAGTTCATTAATGTGACCAAGGGATCAGTTTAATGATAGCCCAAGGGCTAGCCATACCCTTTGGAATTTTGCAGGAACTGGTGCTTGCCCCAAAATTAAATTGCGTTTGGACTGTGCACTCACTGACCGACAATAAATTGTTAGGTAGCCTTTTTTTTTTTCCCCCTCTATCTAAATCTAAATCTAAATTATTAGTGTGAAGTTTTTCTTCCAAGCATGAATTAACATGTATAGGAGATTAAAATGGAAACTGTTCCCCTTGGAGCAGGTCTTGAATTTCACTGTGTCACTGTTGCTTCAATAGTAGCATGAAAGAACACCGTGCTTCTGATTTATGAGCTTTATGCATTCTACAGACCAAAGCCTGAACAAAATCCTCCCTCACGTCATTTCCTAAGAAATACTTACACAGCCACAGCTTCGGCAACATTCTGATAAGTATTAATACCATAACAATGGTAAATATTAGTGGGAGCCATTGTTTGAAAAGTTTAACTATCATAGGAGCAAATAATTTCCAAAGTAAATTTTAGCCCTACAATTTACACAATTGTAACAATTTATTTTGTTACTAGTAATTTCCAAACAATTTCTTTTAGAGAAGAGTAATAAATGGTTTGTGCTACTTACTTTAAAGATTGAAGACTTAAAATATGTATTTTGACATGTAGCACTGAATGAGGCAGTGTGAGTTATACATAGCAAAACAAAAATATATTCTATCAAACACAAGTATCTTTCTGCACTTAACACTTGTTAACTTCTCTTGTGCACTGTCAAACAGCTGTTGTCATCCACTCTGAATCAGACAGGATGTTTTATAAATTTTTGTCATCTTGGTTTCTATAGAGTATGATTCTCATTTGAAGATGTGTTCATACACATGCACACAGCTGTTCCCAGCACCCTGCACACAAAGGTATAAAATGCATAATGCAATACTTGAGGCAGACCAAAATCAAGGACGAGCAAATAACTCACAAATAAACCGTTTCTCAGAAACCCAATTCATGTTCCTTCCTTGTAAACACATTTCATTGCAATCTATGTCTGTCTTTAATTCTTTAAGTGTTTCTTAAGTTCTGGCATACATAATGAAAAGTCGACACCTAAACGTGAGAAATGAAATAAATGTTAAAGTTAGAATGAATCAAAGTGCTCAAGTTAAGGAGCATATGAAAGGAGTACATGATAATTATAACAGACATCCAAAAATTATGGTAGAGAGGGGAAATGTTGTTTACAGCCTCATCCAAAATGCAAAAACCTCCACATACACTGTTACCTTGAACTGAATCTCTAGTGAGATTTAATCCCATCTTTCTCTTACCAAGGTATCTGTCATCTAGCTACTGTGAACTGTAGACATTTGGAAACCAAGAGACCCAGGGAACATTTTTTTTCTTTCTGTTAGTGTAGGACGTTTTCATAGAAGAGACTTAAAATTTCATTAAGGTAGACTGTGACTCTGATTTTGCATGTCTCAGACTTGCACTTGATATTAAAGCAAAAGCCTTCTGATGTTTTGGAACTCTGAGCTGAGTTCCCAAGCCTTTTCATGTAAATAAGAAATGTTTACATTCCTTTGTTCTGATAGAATATTTGAGTGATTAGTATGAACACCAATCCAAGTGATGGGATGTTCTGCTTTGGCCAATAATTGGCCACCTTTGTACAGTGTATATAAACAGAGTCAGAAAATTAGAATAGAGAGATTTTTGCATGCTGACCCCAGACCTTTCTGCCTGATCCTTTCCAAACTCCAACAGCGAATGCTGCAACCCCAAAAGGTGCAACAGTAGACCAGAAATATAAATATGAACCGACAGCTTTAAATTTGGACAAATATCTGAGTTCTGACCCTGTGTCAAGGAATAGTTATGTGCTGTGTGCTGTGTGCTTATCTAGCTGCTATAGAATGTAAAACATATAAACAGCCTCTGAAACAGGAATTTAAGCATAAATTTTTGAATTCCTTGTGACTGATTGTATTGACTGGGATACTGTCTAGTGCTTTCTCTTTCTCATTCCTAGTAAATACTGAAACCTAATGCAAACTGGCACAGGATCAACACAGCTGAGGGCTGACAGCAGTCAGTTGATTGTGACTTCTTTTGGGACAGTAACACCTCCTACAGCCAAGACGGAGTGCTGTAGCTAGGAAGAGCCTACTGTCACTTACATAAAAGAATTAATTCCTACATCATTTTCAGAGGAAAACACTTTGATGACAATTTCAGAGAAATTCCATGATTTCCAGACCCGTTTCAAGTATACCCACTTTCCCTGTAGAAGTCCCTCAGAAAACTAGATATTGTAGGTCCTCAGAAAGAGTTGCTTATTTGATGATGAACTGGAGGGGGGAAGACCTCAAAATCTTTCACACAGTTGTTAGTCCTCATCCTGAGTTAACTGTTTACCTCATTAAAAAAAAAGAAAGTGGCTTGTACTAATCACTCAGCAGTGTCATCTAACTAGCAAAGGGTTCTCATTGAGGCTTTTCTACCTTCTGTAAAAGACTGAATAGCAAGCCCATCAGAAAGTAAGAAAACCACTGCGAGTGCAGTCAGGGAACTGTCAGCTTCCTTTTCTGCTAATATACTGAGTAAATAACTCAGTATATAAAAGCTGGACATATGAGTCCTATGTGGTAGCAGTACTTTTTATTCTTCATTTTTGATTGCTTAATTTCTCTTCTGGACTACACGGAAAGGAAATAACTTGACAAGATTTTAATTATGCTTTATATATACTTTATGGAGTAAATTACTGATGAGTACCAGGCAGGAGCTGCCAATGTGATTCACAGAAATCTTCAACACCCTGATCTGGGGAACCAACTAAACTCCAAATTTGACTATGGGAACTTTTTTCAGGATATCAGAGAATAAGTAAACAACAGCACACCAACCCAGCGTCCCACTCACCAGCACCCTCAAAAAACTCAAAATACACATAAAAACCCCAACGCATCACAAACTTTAAGGGAAAAAAAAAAAAAAAGAAAAAAATAAAAAAACAGACACAATAAAAGCCATGTCTTCCTTCCTCCATGACATCTGCACTTGAAAACCTAGACCTCAGCAGACTCTGACACATATCCAATTTGTAACTTGCCTTCATACTCATAGATTCCTAGTATTATCTTTTGAAAGGCCATGACAGCTTTTCTAAGCCAATCCAAGACAGGTTTCTTGTCGCTGTGTGCCTTCTTTTGCTGGCCCGGGCTAGCCCCAGCACACGGGCGGCACTTGGGAGCAAGCTCAGTCTTTGGAAGGATTTTGCTTGCCCCTGTGAGTTCTTGGCCCCGTCCGGACCATAGCAAGGCGAATGGTGAAGAATAAAGAGGGGTCTCTCAGAGGGGACAACTGCAAAGGTTTATTGTGAGGTCTCACAGAGAGCCCTCACCCTCAGGCTGTCTACCCCGGAGAGCATGTGCCACCAGATTACAATAGCCTTTATTTGGGGGAGGAGGTAAGGGGTGGATTTGGAAAGGGGCCAATTAGGTGCAACAGGGTGTGGCTCTCAGATATGCAGACAGGGGGGTACACAAATCATAAAGGGAAGGAGGGGATTCTCTAGGGCTTTACCCAATCACTTAGAGCTTCTCCCAGCATTTTCCAGAAGTTAGGGATTGTCTCCAGCATGACAGGCAGGCCCTAGGGGCAGGGGTTAAGGGGATTGACAAGGGGGTTTGAGGGAAGAACAACTTTGATTGATGGGAGAAACCAACTCAAAAAGTGGGAAAATACATGGGGGGAAATAGGAATGAACCAAAGGGAGAACTGGGGTACATAAAACTGTAAAATAACAAAGAACTGGATGACAAAATTAGAACCTAGTTTGAAAAAGCACCACTACAGTTTCTCAGTAAGGAAGGTCAGCTGACATCTTAAATAATCTTGCTACAGTCATTGTAATCAAACAAGCCTATATCTTGCAAAGTATGGGTGGAAGAAGTCAGAAAGACTGGGAATCTCTGAGTTAATCCTACTTAGCACATATGTTCCAGGGCTGTATAGGATACTCCATAGTATGATTCCCAAAATAGCAGAATAATTCCTCTATGGGGCTTGCAAGGTGGAGTAGGGGTAGGGGTGTAGTTTGGTCTTAGGGAATTGATTTTGGTTTTCTTTTCCATCATATTAAATAAAAAGCCCATTTGTTCTAAAGAAGTTCAATTTTAATTAAAAATTACCTTGGAATTTGTTAGCCAAATCACCCAGCAAACACATAACCAAAGGCTCAAAATGAAATTATTTAAACTGTGGCTAAATGAGCAACAAACTAGAAAGAGGCCATTTCTATTAACATTCAGATACTTCACAAATATTTTACTTCAGTCCAGTCAAAAAACAAGAGGAAAGTGTTTTAGAAGCCTAATCCTTTCCCTGGGTTTTCAGTGACACGTCAAAGTCAGAAACTACTTTGAAAGACCGGCCAAGCCACAGCATTTGTATCCAGTCTGTTTATAAATACACGAGTATTATTTTAATACAAACAATGGGGAAACAGAAATACTGGCAGTAATACTTCCTGAAGGACGATGGAAATAGCAGCACACTGTCCTCTGGCACGGATTAGCTTCACATCTTTGAGGAATTTATCATATAATTGGGTAATATGTCTCCAAAGAGGAAAGCTGGCTATGATAGCAGGATGGAAGTTAGCATAAGACCAGAAAAAGATAAATCCAAGTAAGCCATTTTTAGCACACAGAGACAGATGCAGTAAAGGTTTGCACAGTATCTTTCTTTCCCAAATCAACAGAAAAGTAAGGACATATAATGCCTTAGTAGAATCTTGAAAGAAATTATGTTGAGCAATTTGATCTCTTCCTTGTAGCACAACCCTAACATAGTTTAAGTCACTATGAGCCAGTAAAAAGAAAATTCTTCCTTCAAAACCAACCAGACTTACTATTAAAGGATCCTGTGGTTTCTGAGAAAAACAATTTTAACTCTCTATAGAGCACCAGGATGTATGACATCAATATCTCCTCATTAAGCCAAAAGTGTAAGAAGTATACAAAAATACAACAGCCACTAGTTCTCTATCCCAGCTCATACGTAATATATTCTTCAAAAATTGCAAAAGCCAATGTAAATTCACAGCAGTGTTATGATCTGTAGTATTGTGTTCCTGTAACTGGAAATAATAAATATTTCTAGCAAAACGTGCTTAATATTTGTTTACATTTTTAGCTGGTGTTATAGCCTCTGCTTTTACAGAAAACTTCATTTCTATACATTCTTTTTATTCATTCCACTCTTTAACAATCCAGAATATTCTGAGCTTCAGTGTCTTTTCCCCACTATGGGGGGAAACCAGTCTGCATGATTTAGGATGGTTCACCTATAAACCTTCTAAAAACTCACTGTTGCAAAAGATTTCAATGGGCTCATGTGTTACTATCAGGAAAAAGTCAAAGTGCAGCAAAGATTTCACATTAGATAACCCCAGTACAAAACACACAATGTTCTATCCATTGTGGATGCTCAGTTGAAGCACATTGGCCTAACTCGACTGGTGCCACTGAAACTTGCTAATTTATATAGCAATGTAGGCTCTGCTGACTGTCACTTAGAACCCCATAGGTATATTCCTGGTCCTTTTGGCACCAAACTTCCCCAAGTCTAGCAGTTTGAGTGAAGACATTTTTTAAAATAAGAGGAATCACCAGTCTTCCATCTGTTAGCAGCCATGAGATAGAGTTCATAGAGATGGGAATGTTCATCTTTTTCCAATATGAAATTAAATGTGCCTAAAGTGGAGAGAAGGTGAAAGTTCTGATTAGGGACTTGAGCCAGGTCAGAAAAGCCCACCACACATTAAAAAAACCCTTATGATTAATCTTGGCACTGTCCCCACAACTCTGAGCACAAGTATTTCCTTTAGATGGGTGTGCTGTAGCAAAATCAGTGTTAACAAAACATTATGCATAATAATGATCACAATATTGTGATATCAAGTTGTGAAGTATTATTTATCCCGAAGTAAAGAATTTTTTTTTCCTTTAAAGAAGAAATCTGCAAGTTTAATTTGCATAAATATTTCTCATAATGCATGCACTCATTCAACACCCCATGTACTGTCCTCACATTTGGTTGCTAAGTAAAATATATGCAGAATTGTAGCTAGTAAATATTTCATTGCAAAAAACACTTGGTTCAATTCCCTAAGTCCTTGCATCTTTAAAAAAAAATAATTTCATAGGTTTTATTCTGTCAAAAGGAACAATATTTAACATTAACTCAATATCCACAGATGTTTTGGCTTAGATTTGAATTCAACTGGCCTGTAGTTATCCAAGAAGTTAATGGGATCATATCTACTTTTCTTATGCTCTCAGATGCATGTTGATCAGTAATTTTGAAGCAATTCTCTCCACTAACTCCAATTTATCATACTTCTGGGATCACAGAATCCTTCCAGATCAGATTCCTCCATGATGAAGATAAAGCAGAAGGTGAGCAAAGCATCTAAAGCACTGCTAGTGGTGAAGATGCTCAGTCTATTGATTCAGACAAAAGCTAGTGACACAGACTGTGTGGACACCAGGATAACTATTCCCCCTATAGATCTGCTTCTACTTTCTATTGTAGGTTTTATAATTAAATGGACCACAGATGGTAGAAACATTGTCCTAACCTATACATATATAACCATTTTCTTTTCTCAAAGCCATTTTCCCAACATATCAAAGTCTTTGTTAGCATCCCAAGGAAAAAGTAATCCAAACAGTGCAAATACAATCTAGAACCCTGCAGCGTGACATGTGTCTGTCATTCACTCAGTTGCAATCTTGTAAAACCGTCACATATTCTGGAGATGGTTTCTGAAGATCTCTACAGATCTGCTAACAATTTCTGTGGATGTCTCAAGTTATAGCAGGGCCTGCTGCCTGTCAATGGGAGACAGACTTGTACAGTTCTGGCCTCTTTTGTACCCTAAAAGGTAAATCATAAAGCAAAAGTTAAGAAGGAGACAACATGCTACAGAGCAACCCAGCATTCAGCCAGTTCCAGGCCACTCAAAAGTGCATCATTATATGCAAAGCAAGCTATGTTTGCAATCAATTGCACAAACTGAGCTGCAAAATGCAGTTTCACTCTCTCTTAACATGAATTGGGGAGTGAGCTGGAGTTCACACCAGGGTATAGGCATATAGAGACCACCTTGCATGAGGGGGATATCCTATACTGAGGTAATTTTGCAGCTTAGTGTTCCCTATAATGTGACATAAACCATATGTAACTTGGTCAAGAACTTAGGTTGGCAACATTAAGGGAGCACAGTAAATGAGATAAGAAACATTAAAATGCAGCCCACATCCTTGCCCCCACACTTACCAGTCTTCATATTAGCTTCTTCACTTCATTGTGAAAAATCGACTTTGTAAATCTCTATCTTGATAGCATCTAACTTTCAGGTCTATTGTTCTTACCACAGCAATCAGGGACATTGTTGAAACTTCAAATGTTTTCTTGGCTCCATTTTGCTACAAGAAAACCTGAGGATAGTTAATAAGGACAGTACTGATTGGAAATTGCCAATCACAGAAAACAACTAGGGTTTTTGTAGGCAAAAAAAAAAAATTCTCATCTGATATTTACATGATCCTAGATAATTCAGGATCATTTTTAATTAGCTGAACTTGAGGATGTCATTTGAGTTTTTAGAAGGCTCAGTGTCATTACTTTGGATTCTATGGGAGAGCTGTTTTACATCACTGAATCTCTATTAAAGGTCAACTGACAACACTAAAATGTTGGTGAAAGAGAAATCACTACATGCAGCATTATTGACCAGTGTGTAATTGCCCCATTAAAATTTATGAAGTTACCAATGATTGCTTTTCTCCAATAAAAATATTTTACTAGATGAGCATGCATTTAATATCATATCATGCTTAAAGGAAATTTAAAACCTTCTTGTTCTGGTTTTTCTCTTCTGGGTTTTGTTTGGCTTGTTTTGTTTTGGTTTTTTTTTTTTAGTGACACAAGTGTGGTACTTCAGATTATCTAGTATTTCCATCTATCAACATAATTTTCAAATAGGTTATAAGAATCAAACTATGAGTATTCATTTTAATACTTATTCAGGAATCTCTTCTTGCTACCAACCATGAAATTAGCTAACTAAGAAAATCAAGATTGATCCCCTTCTGACGTGTTATGGCCACCATTGGAACACAGTCTCCCAGTCCTTCCATTTCAGGTGCCAGAAATGAACTATATTTTCCAATTATTGGACCTCTACGATTGGACCTCTACTACGATTTCATCAATTATAAACTCTTTCCTCTTTCTGTCATTTTTAAGCAAACATCTGGGTATGGTTATTGAGCCTCTCTTGCTAGTCCTCTTGGTCCTGGAGCAAAATCATAACTTTTGGAAAGATAAAACATGACCAAATTCTCTCTGTCTCTTTAACTGCTTAAATAAGTAACTGCGGCAAATATATTTCATTGCAACACAGGCTGAGGCCCTAATGGGAAAATACAGTCTATGAAGGTATCACAGGCATGTATCCCATCAAAGTGTGATTTTCCTGCAGAAGGTTTGAGACTGGCACCCAGGGGGGCCTCTATCTGATAAGAAATTGAGACATGGACAAGATATGCAACCTAGAAGTGCTCAAAAGATCTCCAAAAGTGGATCCAGTGCTCTGTGGATCTTCATCCACTCTTCTTGAAAGCATCCTAGGCAGTTTTCCTTTTCTTTTCAAATGGAATATTTTCCTGAAACTTCTCAGTGAATTTCAAATTTAGGAGGGAGAAATTAAATATATTTCATTCAAGTTACGGATGAAGAACAGTTACAATTGTGCTAGTTTTATCTATATCAGCTAAAGCAGTAATTGAACACTTTTCAGGAATAACAAATCTTTTTATTCATAGATCTGTTACTGATTGACGGCACAACAGTGCTAACAATGACTTTTAGCCAGCATGCTTTTAAAGAATATTATCTGTATCTCAAGTCTACTTTTTCCTAACAACCTGAAATCTGGTACATCACGGAGTACTATTTATTTCAGTCATTTTACTCATTCAGCACTCAACTGACGAAAGGATCAACATGGGCAAGAAAGGAAGAGGAGCAGAGGAGTTCCAAAGCAGGCAGTTGCTATTAACAGGAAAAGATCTATGTCCTCTCCTGACACAGGCACTTTTCAAAACTGAGTAGAATCCATGCCTCTCTCTCACAGATGGCAAAAGAGAATGAAGTATTTATTTTCCAGAAACTTTCTGTCTTCTCTAGTCAGGTAGAATTTGCATGTAGCATTGGATATCAAAAGGACATTAAGTAGAAACAGCAAAAATATCTAACTTCCAAAGAATACTTTTCCTGTGCTTGTTCTATTTTTAATCAATCAGAATCATTGAATCATGCAACTTTCAGAACTAAAAATATGTTTACTCCTATTCTCCCAGCTAGATATGTTAAAAGACATCTCAAACCCAGCCAGTCAAGTAAGAAAACACTACTGGAACATAGAGTAAAAAGCTTTGCGTTACATGAATAGTTTTTGTATCAATATTCATTTACTGTCAACTTGGAAATTCAGGCCGATTTCAAATGACAGTCTAAAATATACAAGCAGCATCAATCAGTCAAGCTTTATTGCATCTGCTTTTGTTGTGGCAGAATTATGTATCTTATTATAATATATAATAGGAAAACACAGTGGAAGAATACAACGCAAACTACAATGCCCAGTAAAACAGAGCAGAAAATACATCAATTTATAGTATAAGGCAATGTTAGCACAGCAAATGCTCTATAACAACACTGCTGAGAATACTCTAGCTTCATGTTGCTATCCTCTCTCTAGACCCCTATCACATTTTTACCTCTCAGGAATTTATGTTTATTTAACCTTTCAAGTTCTCTTAACTGGGCTAATGCTAAAAAGGAGTATTTTCTCTCCTCTCAGCAAATATCGAAGTAAAATATTTATTTCCCTGCTGTTTTAATATTAGAACTGGGTTCAATTCTCCTTTGGTGTAGAAAAGGAAATACTCATATCTGTCCTCCCCCTGCTTTTACAGAGATGCTTCCTTTAACTGGCAGTCTTTGTTTTTATGCCACAAATGAATGAAGAGGGGGTGGATGAAGAGTTTTTTTTAACTGTAAACAGCCACGACCATATAATTTTTTATTTTACTTCAATTTGTCTCCTTGATCATCTTTCCTTAGTTCTAAAGTGGAAGTAGACTCCTGTACCTGACTTCTTTTCCTTTGAATACGAGCATATCAGATCTGATCCTCAAGTTTTCTTCTGAGAAAATTCCCCTGGTGTGCCTGTGACTCGGTATTCCTCAGCAGACCCTGGTACCCAGAGTCAGCAGAAAACTCCTACTCTATCCAGGTTTTCCCTCAGAGAGTAGAACTAAGCCCAACTAAGCTTTTCCAAAGAAGCTACATCTTTGTTTAGTCATAGTGTATAGCAGTGTATACCATTTCTGCTGTCAAGGTGTTAAAATTCATGCAGATACTTTTCCAATAGAAAAGCAAGGGTCACTAGACCCAATACGTCTAGTGGCTCTGACTGATTTACTGATATTTTCCAGAAGCTCCAAACCCACATCAAAGATTCTTAACTTTCAAGATCCCCTGTTTTGCTCAAAACTGAAGTAAACATGATAGAATACCTTCTTCAGGCAACAAATCAACAGATCTGAGATGGGCCATCTCCCCTCTTCTGCCTGAGTTGCAGTCTGAGTGCCCCATCCAGGTGTGCAAGCACATATGTGTACATAGATACACTTCCAAGATTAGTCCATTTCCTATCATCAGCTATAGTGATTGCAGCACTAGTTGTTCAAGTAGTTGATTCATATTACAGTTCCTAGTGATGTTAGTAAATTGGTGATGTTGGACCAGTCCCTTTATTTTATCAACAATCTCAAAAGGAAAAAGTATCACAAGACAGTATTTCTTCTTAAATTCTGTGATTGCCAGAACCTGGAAAACTCTGTATGTAGCTGAAGTACTGAACAGCATGTTGTTTGTATTGTCTATGAAATGTAATAAAATATTGATTTTTTTAACATTCTAGAATACTTTAAAACTGTTTTCAAAGTATTATTCATCACTTTTATTTTTCATTATTTTCTCCTCTATCTTGTAATAACCAGAAGGTATAACACACACAAGAGTTTAGAAAAGAATAATAAACATCCTGGAATTTTAAATCCTGGATTTTAAATTGTATTCTTAGAGCAAGTGTGTAAACTGCAGCCCCCCATTATTAACTTCAGTATTACGGAGTATTTGGAGCTAAGAATCTGAATTTTGCACACAGAGAAAATTAGAGTAGGTTTTGAATTAGGAATCAGACCCACCTTCAGGATTTATTCTTCAAAGCCTTACAGCCTTTCTTTCAGTGATGCTAGACTATTTATTCAGGTGTAGGCAGACATTCACACCTGATGCCTGCACATCACTCAATCAAGCTCAGAAGCCACACTGCTGCAAGCCTGAGCTGCTTGCTCCTTCCTCCCCACAACAGAACAGACAGGCTCAACGAAGCCAAGAAAACAAGGTTACAGCAGTTCCAAGGACAAATTTTTTTTATCTGAATCAGAAAATTAAACAGGCTACACCTTGCTCTACAAACACATTCTATTGCTGAATTATTTTTTTTTTCAAGGACAACACTAGAAAAAAAATCACATAACAGCAGTTTTAAGTGACAGCCTTAGACTAGCATTTGCTAGAAATTATCAGCTATAGTGGCTTGTTTAAGAGGCCTTACAGTCTAAAGGTGACTTTGAATTAGGGTTAGGCTGCTGCTGTAGAAAATGAAGGATTGGAATCCAGGAGAGAAATTCATTTCTTGGAGGCATTACAAGTTTTTCATCTCAAGTGAGATTTAGCCCTGCTAAACATCTCATGTTGTGCTGGCATCTAAACTTTGTTTGCCTTCCATGCCCACATGTTCACGTACTCCTATCAGACATTTGCATTTATTTTATGTTGTCATTTACATTTAGAAGACTAAAGTTCCTTACACTTCTTAGATGACCCTGTACACATGCTCAGCTCATGAAACTCTGACAACCTTCACAACTCAGATTTGCACTCAAGCCCTATCATAGTCTTTCCCTTACTTTCAAGATGTTTACATTCCACCACTGCTGTTCTTAAAGTCCTCATTTTCATTATATATGATTACTGTTACTCTAGCCTACCAGGTCAGAGCCAACATTCCGAAGCAAAGCAGAGGCTTGAAGCAGACAAGAGCCTTTAACACCAGATGATAGCACTGATTCCTTCAGGTCTTGTCTTGGTTGATAGATTAGTAAGGAGTGAGAGACATGATTTAACAAGTGCAGGATTTTTCCAGACGAGATTAGCATGGAGTCGCTCTAAGGATAGGGATGGATGGCAAAAGTTGTAGGTGACTGACTAAAATTAAGGCTGTAGATAGTTTCATGACTTAGACAGGAGGCAACAGTGATTTCTGATTTTAGTAGGGGCAGAACTGGAGGAGGGAATATGACAGTAGTGTGGATTTCTACCCACAAGTGTAGCAAAACATGCGAGACAGGCCTCTGAGGCAAGCCAACACATTAGTGAAGTATGTCACTCAAGTTCTGGGAGAAAAGCAAAAACCTTCTACCAGCTCCAGCTTCCTAGACTTCACATATGAACACTGACATTTTTTCTGTGATGCACTCCTTATTGAATATGTAAAAAAAGCCGCACACGCCTCAAGTTTCAGGTGAAAAAGGCTCTAAGTATTCTTTTGGTATCAGTCCAGGCTGAATCTGTGACACAGTCTGGGTTATTTAAATTATATCTGGCTTCATTTTCTGGGAAATTCCTTTCAGTAGATGACTATTCCATCCTCTTTCACCTAAGATGAGCATAACTCTAGTCAGAAAGACATACCAAGACAGAGTGAAGCTCAAGCAAAAGAAGAGACTCATTACAAAAGAAATATACAACATGTAGAAAATAATGGAGTTCTGAGCTGAGATCCAAAAATATCAGATGCTGGTTGACTGTCTTGTGGAGGTGTGGAAGTACAGCGGAAGTGAGATGCATGCAAGAATCAGCTCTTAACTGAGGAGTCAGTGTGATCTTCTTCCTAGACATTTCCTGATATCCAGCTATGTGACCAAAGAGAGAGGGTAGCATGAGTCCAGAATCCTCAGTCAGGTGTTTTTTTCCAACAACTTTTTCACCAGGAGCTAATACTCTAGAAGTTCAGAGGAGGATATACAGACACAGTTATGGCATGGCTTGGTTATGCCAAAGTTACTGTTCTTATGGCCACAGTTGCATTCACCAAGTTCTGGTCCTGAGTATAAGTTCTTCAGCTTGTACTCTCTCTCTCTGGCTCAATATAGGCTCTCTGGCAAAGCATTGGGAAAAAGCATGTGCAGAAGGTCCTCTCTTACTCTGTTCTTGAGGAACAATTTCTGTTCCTTTTACTCCCTTCTTGAGGAAAAAAATTATTTTTTACCTGCTGGAACTGGATTCTAATACAGAATGGCTTTTTGTGGGATTTTATTTTTCAGGCTCCTTGCTCTAACAAAGAACTATGGGATCAAATCATCTAAGTACTTCTAGTACTTGATTTCTTGCACATGTAATGGGGCTGGCCACTTTCTCCTGTTATCTCCTCCACTCACCTCTCCTGATGCATTTCTTAGCTGTCTCTGAGCCAGCCTCTGCTGACCCTGAAGAGCAGCTTGAATCCAGGCTCAATCAGTTGCAGAGCACAAGCATCAGAAATGCCCAGCAGAAGGAAGGAGTGGGAAGGCTGTAGTCACTAAGATTGTTTGCATATTTAAATTTGAACCTGTTTTCAGTTATAACCTCTTCTTGGTGGCTTGGGGATGTTTCTGACCCTCACCATTCACAGTCAAAGAGTGTAGAACTTACTGTCAAGTTCAGACTTGACAAGCTACTGAATGACCCATCAACTTCCTCCAACATCAGTTCTGAAACAAAAAAATATTATAAGATTGCAAATTTCCTGTGACAGGTTATGAATAGAGGGTCCACATCCACATTGTGGCATTCAGTGGGACAGAAAGCAATGTCTCATTGCTGGCAGTGCCTGTTCTTTTATTTCTATTCTAAGCTCTCTTATTGATCACTGGGCCTAGCCGATATTTCTTTAGACACTGGGGTGGTGGGGTGACGTGGGTCTTTTTACAAAATACAGTCTTGATAGCCATAATGGAGGGTTGCACCTGAATGCAGAAGCAGGTAAAAGGTACAGTGTGAGGGGAGCGTAATGATTTGTTGGTGTTCAGTGAATACCCTGCAGGCAGAACAATGCCTAAATGACAGGTGAACCTAAAAGGGTTGATAGTTTTCCATAAGAGTTGGGCTCTTTATCTTTGTTGTGTTCAAATTTCTCAGCTGTAAAATGGGGATAATTATATTTTCTTCCTCTCACCTGTTTTCTGTTTTCTTTATAAACAGAATTGTTCCTCTTTGTTTACCCCTCCTTGACATTTCCATAGCAACACACAACTCATATAAGTATCTGTAAATATTTCTTTCCAAAAGCACATAGGGAAAAAAAACACTATTTCTATGAAGACATTAAGATTTTTATATATGAAGGTGGTTTTTTTTTTTGATGCTACATTTCTCCATGTTCAAAAAATTACCTATTAAAAATAATTCAGCTAGAAATCCAACTGAACTGTTCTCTCCTCCTACTGTAAAGATCAAACCTGTGCTCTTTATGAGCACACATGCTCAGCATGTCCATTCTCAGAAAACTGCTAAAATATTATTTTAAGAACTACTGACTGTTTGGTGGTGCAAGAATACTTTATGTTAGGTATGGGTAAATGTCACAATGAGAGTCCCATAAGCAGCAGTCCAAAGCAGACGTAATGTCATTAAAATCAGTTGAGTGCTGTTGGCACAGTGTGAGTATGTAAAACCTGAATCAGTCCACTCTGCTGTTCACTAATTACAGTGATGATTGATTAAACATTTTGATTTGAATCCACATTTTATTGATATGTGGCATTGACGTGGCCAGCCATTTTTACCAAAACTATGAAAACTTTCCTTTTTTTAATCCCCTGCTCTCATACTCCCTCCTTAGTTATCAGAAAAGTATATAACCATTGTTTGTGCTACAAAATTTAGATTTTATGCTACAAAATAGCTTTGAGGTTTTGTGTAGCTGTTACACAGGGATGCCCCCAGGGTTCCAACATACATCCACAAGGTAACATAGGCCACAATATTCCATGCACTGTCATAAGAGATAACTGGGGCCTTAAAATTTCTTCATGAGGACCAGTGGTTGTAATAGCTTGTCAGAAGAGTGATATGAGGCTACCACAATGCTACATGTTGCTATCTATACCCCAGAAGTGCCTAGGAATTACCCTGGTTATAAAGTTTTCCACTGCCTATGCATGTAATTGACAGCATTTCCACCTCTTAACAGTGAAGTGAGAGCATTTTTAGTTGTTTTATCTTTTTTTGTATGTTGGTTCAAATATGCAATATGTAAAACTTGAGATCAGACTCAGTTCCAGATACAATAAAGGTGGATTTTGTTGTCCCAGAAAGGCCACCTAATAAAGCAAGTCCCAAATAAGATTGATGAAGCATAATTTGTAGGTTGAGCCTTACGACCTGACACAATAAACTTATTGCTTGGTACATAATTGCAGCTAGAAAATGGTTTCTAAAAGTTGACAGACACTAGACGGGTTTTATATCTATTTTTACTTACTTTGACAGCTTAGAATTGTGATGGGAGGAAGCTGCCAAGGCTTTGTAGTGCAATTAAGTGACAAGAAAACTTTAAAGGGATTTAGAGTTAGGCTGTAAGTTGAAAACCAGGCTCGTGTCTGGATTTAGATTTGATTTCAATGGAATGCCTTCCTGTTTTCCTGCCCTTAAGCTTTGGCTCCTCCAGCAACAGAGGCAGAAAATGAGTTACAAAACTGAGGTGCTGCAGAAAAGCACACTCACAAGAAAATCCTATTCACAAGGTTCTGGAAATCTCCTTGTTTTCTTTCATTCTGTGTGGACATATTTCTCACTTTATGCCATCTATTCCTTTTCCTCCATTTCAATAATAGTTCTATAGCACACTTCTGATAAGTTCAGGATTTAGATCCCAGGTTTTGTTTCTTGTTCTTTTCAATCTTTGCTTTCTCTTTTGTTCTCTGTTTTACTTTTTCCTCATTCCTTTCTATTACTATCTAAGATTTCAGTCATGAGCTAGTTAAACTGTTTCCCCACTATTTTTCATTTTCTCAACCAACATGTATTCTTTTCCTAGTTCCTTACCTTATCATACCATGATCTCTGCAAGATTTCAGCTATGTGCTCAGATGTTGCTTTTTTCTCCACTGCTTTCTATTTTTTCAACTGACACATATTTTTTCCCTAATCCTTTAAGTTAGCCCACCCCGAGTTCTATATAACATTCCAGGGCTGTTTCCAGATCACCCTAAGTTATTTTATGGTTTAGCTATCTGCACACAACAGTGCAATCTTACATAGATGCTCTCTCTCTTTAACCTACTTGGCTCAGGTATCAATTACAATGCATTAGCCCAAACAACAGATGAGTGGTTCGTGTATCAAGAGCTTTTTGAAGCCCCCTAAAGCCCATATTTTTGTTGTAATTGATACACAAGCTAGCTATATTAGTTTGAATACAGCCCATAAGTTAGACCAGCTATAAACATATTCCTGACTGCAGTATCCCAAATTTTCATTCAAAACATGGCTTTAAGTGCTTTTACCATGCTGGCCCTTTTCTTTAGGTCTATTTAGCCTTGTTTTTCACTAGCAATGTGCAGTATCAATGACAGCATCTGGACTAAAGCATGTTTGTAGGAGATCTTTAGTGCAAGTTACAGTCTTTTCATTGAGGTGTACCTCCCCAGTACTTGTCTCCAGTCTTCCCACTTTTCACTTATTTTAACTGTATGAGTCCATGTTATTAAGTACATTGAATGAATCCATATCATTAAAGAATTCAACACTTTTAAAAACTGAAAGCCAGAAGCGGTTTCACTGAAGTGACATTAACATCTAAACAAAGTTTTGCATGAAAATATGGGACATTAAAGTCAGGCTCTTGAGTTTCAGATGTGTAACTGTTACACTGAAGACAATGGCAAAACTCTTGATTAACATCAGTGGAGCCCAAATTCTTCCTAAGGAAATCTGAAGTGTCATTCTAGGACTAGTTAGAAATTTCACATGATGAAGACAAAAGGAAACATAGGGCTTTTAAGGAACGACTAGAGCACTGTAATTTGAAAATTCAACACCTGCTCTCCTCAATTGCAAAATATTTTGTACATATATCTACTTAAAGAAATGTTCCTGAAGCAGATCTTAAATGTTTTCTTATGACTGGGGAGATTGAGTCTTTTGCAGACAGATCTGTTCCACACTTTAGTCCTAGATCCTCCTCTTCAACACGGCATATCTTCAAAAGATTTGGCTTTGACTAGAGCAATTCTCCATTTAAATGAATGAGCAATAACATATAAGTAAACAGGAAAAACTGAACTTATTTGTTACAAAAGAAAGTTTAGCCTTCACTGGTAAAAGTATTTTGTAAATAGTTTTTAAAAATTGGAAAAAGCAGCCCCTCTGCTAAAGAAAGGGACTATCTGATTTACATTACATCACAAGACTGTCAGAATGATGAAAAATACATCAAACATTCTGAATTTCACTAATAAGCAAAGGAATGTAAAGTTCACATGGGATACAGCAGAGAGACTGGCACAGTGCCTGTTGAACTTTGGGTTAGAGCACTGTGGAACAGCCTCAAAGAAACTTTCATGCTCTGCACATAATATGAATCTGTCCTTTTAGCTTATTAACCTGCTTTGAGAGCTAAGCTTTGTCAGAGTTACAACTATAATTGGGTCAGGGAACTCCAGTCCAACCTGCCTGTCCCCAGATACAATTACAGGATTGTTTCTAACTTGTCTAGGGAACCAGGGTTAACTGCATTCCCCTAATGTGTCCTGGATACCAAGACATGGCTCAGTCCTGCTCTTAAGCTGTGAGTAATTGCATCTTGGAGCTGGGAAGCTAGAATCCTTTACAGCTGCAGTGCAGGACTGAACAAAAGCAACATAAAGGAGCTATATTCAAAAGGAAGGGTATTTCTTTTCCTTTCCAATTTCTTTTTTTCCTTCCCATGAGAGTTCCAAGAAGCTCCAACTTTTTATCTAGTGTTTATCTAGTGTTATCTTTAATGTTTATGTAAGCCTGCTTTTAACTATTCTTTCATACTTTAAATATCACTAAAAAAATGCTTGTTTTCTTCTTTACCCTATATAGTAAACTAATCAGAGACTGGAGGAGCTTCATCTATATTTATTAGGCTCTCCTGATTTAAAGAGATTGTGAGTTCCATCACACATCTGGTAGATGAAAGCCTACCACAGAGACCAGGAGCATGAACAGCCTGATGCTGTTCCCTCCAGCACATCTGTCAGATAGCAGCTCAGGACTGAAGTGACCAATGTAAGGCCTCTAGCAGCCTCTGCCAAAAAAGCTCCTGCCAAACTCAGGATGCAGAGATAGGCTCCTTGAAGTGTTTCCTGATGCTATAATCAAGACTTTGCACTGGGAATTTGAGGGCGATTATTGTCTTGTGCAAAAACCTCACACCCCCATGAAAGAAGAAGCTCATTTGATTTGTATGCTTTAAGATCATGACTGGGAGAGACTGAAATACCTTCAACATAGAACATTAGGGTACAGAAACATCTCATTATATATATAAGAGATGCATTAAATGTACCCTTTTGAACCACCAGCACAAAGACTCGAGCGTCAAAGGTAAACTTTACTCTCTATATCTTTTTTCTTCATTTTACGCTGAGTTGCTGGTCCACTTCCTCCAATGGAAAAACTTTTTCTAAGAAAGAAAATTATTTTGTTTGCTTGTTGATTTGTTATAAATCCTAAGAAACTGACAGTTACAGAGGAAAACCAAAAAACAAATCAAGGACCGTTTCTCACATATTAAATGCTTTATGTCACCCATAATTAAAAATTCAGGTTTTCAGAAAACAGTCATCAGAGTCCTTGAGGGCAGCTTCTGATTTCAGTTTTATGAGAAAGATAGGGTACAGCAGCTTCCTCCACTAGCATCAACTCATTTTGAGATGCTGCAGTTTAAAAGGGCAGCTAACTGTCCTGAGAGAAGATATCTGCTCTGTGCAAAGTACATTTATCCCTTTCCAGAGGTGAAGGGTAGAAATACATTGCCAAACATGTGATTTTTACCTGCAAGATTTCATGCATGTCTTTCTTTTCACAGTAACCATCAAGACAGCATGATATGAAGCCAACCTGTTCCAAAGAGAATTAACAACTCCTGTACAATGCAGTGAAAGCTTTTCTGGATGATTTTCACATGATTTTCTGGGGAGCAGCAAAATGTCAGACTGCAACTTCCTTTTCCTGATGTTGAGCAAATACCGTTTCTTCGCATGAGATATTGGCTCACTATAAGCGATGGTGTGTCAAGGTAAGAAAAGAAGATACAGCATTTCCCAGGAACTTTTTGCTATATGAGAGGTTCAGCTTGCAGAGTATACTAGGTTTATTTGTATGCTTATTCTATCAGAAAGCATGAGTTTCCATAGTTGCTTTCATAGTAGAAAGTGAGAAACTCTGGTGATCATGACAAAACAGACCCATGAAAAAGTGCGTTTAGGGAAGCTGTTTTTATAAAAGGAAATTTGCCAAGAACATCAGTCCTTAAGATGACCTTAATTAGGACAGTATTGATCCCCAGGAGGAAAATTATTTTAGGTGACAGATGGTATTGAAAATCATGCTGTTTTCAATTCCTTCTGTGCTCAGTCTTTTTCTCTTCTTCTAGTGGAAGAGGCTGCAAGATCTTGACGTGCACAGAAAAGGGCAAGAAAATTAATCTTGCTGTTGTCAGGGAATCACAAAATCCGGTAAACTAAACTAGTTGCACTCTGGACCAAATAGTTTCTCTCATTGGCATGTTCTCTGCTCTCAATCCTGAAGCATCCTGCAGAATGAAGCAGGATTCTAACAGCTGTTATGACAATTGATATGGAATTTGTTGTGACACACCCAACGTTTTTCCCCATCTACACTGTCTGGAATAGAAATCCTGGCTTAAGTAAATGGCATATTACCTGGAGACACTAACACCTGGTTTTCAAACCATGATATAACTACAGAGGCAGAAAAGAAAGAAACATGCTCACGCTGAGAAATACACTCAGTGCCAGTAGCTCCGTGAGCAGCTGCAGTGCCAGTTCTGGGGTCAGCTCTGCTGGTGAGAGCCCCAGACAAGAGGACATGAACTGGAACCAACCTTTGCACAACAAAGGGCACGAGGACCTGTGGTGCCAGCCAGGGGACAGGACACTCACAGACACAGCAGGAGCTGAGGACCCCCAGATTTTCCCATGCTTAGACTGGGAGGGTACAAAAGCCCAGGAATTCCTCTGTTCAGGGTCCCTCCTCAGAGGCACCAACTCAAGTGCTTATTCGGTTTTTGCACCGTGATTAAATTATTTAAAGGATCCTGATGTCTGAGACTCTGCTATGGGAACCCTGATGTCAAGCCGGTGAGAAAACCTGATCTGACAGTGCGAGAGTGGGTTGTGTTGCTGTGAAAGGGCTTCAGTCGCAGCTCAGATGGTACAAAAGTGAGTTACTCTGGGATGGTCAGACAGGGAAGTTTCTGGAACACTTAATCTCTGACAAAGTTTGCTTCATTATGGCATTCTATATTGAAGTTCCCATCATTAAAAAGGCAGTGATGAGTGCTGCAACCAGCATGCAGTGCTGTTGTGTCTTGAAAAGAAAAGACCACACAACCTGAGTAAAACAAAAGAATAGTAAAACCAGTTGCACTAGGGGAAGTTCAAGTGATCTCTATTTTTTCCACTGTCCTTTCACTCATAAATATATTCAGTTTTCTCTGAAGCTGGTAGATGGCAAATCACATTTAATTGGGCCTGAAATTACTTTTTTCTACAATTGATTGAGAGTGCAAACCTGGGAACACAAACTTAGAAGCCAGACTGAAGGCCATTAAAATTTTGGCCCTGTGGTGTTAGCTGTTCTGTTGGCTGCCTTTCAGAGTAATTTGAAACCAATCCGTTCTTCCGCAGTACAATAGAGCAATTTTCTATCTGGTTGTCATAAACAGAACAAGTAAACAGCAGTGTCTAAGAGGGGTTAGAAGTCCTTGTATACTCAAGGTCACAGTCTGGGCAAATGTCTTAGCTCAGCTCCAGCAGTTTTTAAGAACCAGTGGCATAAAAGCATGTAAGCTGTTCTGTGCTGATGGCCAGGGATGAGCAGCACAGATGAACAGAAGCCTCTACAGCATCATCCAAATGCGTATGCATGTGGCACGGGGCATGCAGTCACCTTCCTTGAACCTTACTGAGAAATGTGCAACTGTGGCAATAGGTTTCACGATATTCCAAAGCTTTATAGTGTTGAGACAGCCCAAAATAATGAGTAGGTCCTTTACTACCTCATTTCAGGAATTAGGACTGTTTGGATTATCCTCACTTCATTTGGAGCATTTGCAAAATCAAAATGAAACAATAAAAAGGACAACCAGTCAGAAAAAAAACTGGTTAAAAATGGTCTTTTTCATATTGATTTGAACCAGTACAAGACTCATGTTTAATTATGTGCACCTTAATTATTTCCTAAAACACTGTCTACAACAAACAGTTATTTTTTTCTTTCCCCATTACTGCCATGAGAAAATTGCATTTCATAGAGTGTAACCAAAGTCTAGACCTGTACTAGTTTCTAAAGCACTTTCACACTCCTCAAAATGACAGGTATTATATATGCATCACATTATCTTTCCCAACTCTGCTCCTCAAGCAGTCAGAAGAATAAGGTCTTTATGGTTCAGACACTCAAAACTGCCTCTGGTATTTGACTCTAATGTAGGGAGCGCATTACACCAAGGCATCATTTCAGGCCATCACCTCCCAGTATGTAAAACCAAACACAATGTTTACCAGCCAGCAGAATAGTTATTATAAACCTAGGACAGGAGATACATCTATTGGCAGAAAACATGAACAGAAACTGGAGAAATCCAGCCAGCATCACAATTAAACCAGAGGGAGAGACCTTAGAAAAAATTCTTACTACATCTTTCAAAACCAAATTATATTTCTAAAGTATTCACTTTAACTAGTAATGGCCTCACTCACAGTGAAATCCAGATTTTTGTTTCCAAAAGGAGTGAATTTTTTTCTGTGATAGAGAAAATCTTTAATACTGGAAGATGGAACAGAAGTTTTATCTAAAGTTCAGATTATCTTTCTTCATCACACACCAAATGTTAGTTTTGCTTAGGTAAGAAAATGAACTGTTTACTGTTAAATTTTACAAGTTACCACTGGACAAATTTCACAATTACTACATATATATATAAATATATATATACATATAAAACCACTTTGTGCAAAAATATATCATCTTTATCTTCCTGATGTGTTGTAAAGCAAAA
>VWYP01031393.1:239376-290847 GCA_013400435.1 Pycnonotus jocosus
AAAAAAAAAAAAATGGTGAGCAAGGTCAGAGAACAATAAGTACATTCATGTCCTCCATTACATTAGACTTCATTAAAAGTTCACAATATGCAAAAGAGAATTATTTTCCAGTGACAACACACAAGAATTTTTATCTAGTTGAGATTTATAACTACAAAAACAACACAAGCATTTAGTAGCATCAATTTCTATATCATGAAATGAGATGTTTACCAAAGCCATCAGACAAACCTCTCCCAATAAATTTGTGGTGCATATGAAGATGCTATGAATGTATTTATTTGGATGCCTTGGGTAATTCTAAAGCATTTTGTCTACTCCTGTTTATCAGAGGACTTACAGAAAAGCTAGGACAAACTAGTCCTCAACTACTGAAGTCATTAGCCTTGTTTGCAAAATATGTTTTATCTGCTTATAAGGCAGGTTACTCTGCAGATATTCTGATGGCATTTTACTGCAGGTATAACATAGTGGGAATGCAAGGAGAGAGCAAAGCTTATCATTACTGAAAGACTCTCCTGTAGCATGGGAATCATAAAGACAATGCACAGAATTATGGGATGCTGGGAAGACCCCTAAACAAACAAAAAAAGTAATCCTACACAGCAATATTGCCCAAGAATGCTGCAGTCATAATAATTCTTGTGGCAGCTCTGCTCCATTCTTGCAGTGGGAGTTGTTTGTCCTTCCATTCTGTCAGAAGAAATGCTCTCTAGATTTAGGTGGATACTGAAACATATCGGCCAAGGCTGCGTGTCTCCTTAATCCCTAGAGCCAAGCTGTGTTGTCTATTCCCAACCATATATCTCCTATACAACTTTTAAGTCCTTAGAGTATGTGCTCGGACAAGGAAACATCAGAGGTCTTGCACTGAATGTAGTTTCCATATGAAGCTGAGTGGCTTTACAGCCAAAGGAACCATTTCACACATTTGAATAAATCCATTGATGCATACTCACAGAATATTTCTTTTAAATGATAACTGCCTCCCAACTTCATTTTCAGAAACTGAAACACAGGCAGTATCCTGAATCCAGGACACAGGTACATGCATGAAAATGCAACAATTCCTAAGTAGAAACGGCTGGTACAAAATAGTCAACACACAGTAAAGACTTCTGCTATAAAGCCTCCTTCATCCAGAGGCTGCAGGATTATTGGTTAGGAGAATATCAATATTTTTCCTTTCCAAGGAAGGCAGTTATCTTAAATAAGTGACTGAGAAATTATAAACTGAAGGAAAACAAAGGTAATGCAAATATTTTCAAGTAAGAAAGTTCTTAAGTATCAGATTCTTGCACATCAGTACCCTCTAAATCTCAGAGTCATATCAACTTTCTGATAAAACCAAGACTTTTTCCTCAGTTAGCACTGCAAAGGGCTCCCAGAGTGGAATGAATTTTGCTGTGTCGAATTGCAGGGTTTTTATTACTGGTGGTAATGTAAAAGACACAAAAAGCAGCTCAATTGCAAGATCCCAAGAGCAGTTAGGAGTGCGAGCAACTACAAAAATCATCCTCTGGATTGTAAACTGCCCAATTTTGATAAGAAAGTCATTAGCAGTGAATGAAGAGGGCCCTTTACGATGACATTGTTATACAGCTGCTTCAGAAGCAGACTTTAAGGTCAAAAAGCACTTCACATCTTCCTGCGGTATGCACAAAATGCCATGTTTCAGGAAATCTGGTACAATTTCCTTTACTCTGAAGCTTCATGATTTCCCTTTTAGCTTCCAGGAGGTATTTCTTTTTTTATGGGGCACTGACACTTTATTCCTGTGTATATGTCATTTGTACTGCTCTTCCTTTCTCCTGCTGTGATCTGGACTGTTTATAAAAAAATTCATAAGTAACTCAGCAAAGAAACCTCATTAATAGTTAGCTAATAAAAAAATGTTTTCGTTGTAACATTTCTCTTTCTAAATCCAATTAACGCCCAAATGAGGCAAAAAAAATTCTAAAAAAATACCCAGTTAGAAGGCAATATAATGCCAATACAAGTGAAAAGGGCTGGCAAAACAGCAGCAGAAGGAAGAAGGAATGTTCAACATAATATTGGGGTCCCTGGAGTATATAGTGTAGTTGTAGGGTAAACTGAACCCTAAAGAAATGGAGCCACAGTGAGGCAGTTCAAGTGCAGCTCCTGTGAGAAAAGTACCCCAAGAAAGCAGCAAAAGAGATGTAACAAACAGTCCAAGGTTGGTAGACATGGCAAGAAAAATGATGGTTCTGACTAGAGAGGCTGGGTGCTCCAGAACCTAGCTCACATCCAGCTGCCCACCTGCCAAAATAGAGATGAGTCCCTGAGGTTACACTGTCACTCCCTGCCTGTGCACCAGTCCCAGAATTTCTTTCTCCTCAACTCATCAGAAGATATCATACATGCCTTGGGCACCCCAGCCTCAAGAATACTGGGGTGTGTTCCTCAGAGAAATGAGATTAATGACCATTTTTGATAGATAACAGCCACCATATGTGATAGACTTTCCGAAGAGGGCAGCATAATGCAAATCCATACAGTCCACTAAGAATAGAATTTATTCAAGGTATTTCTGCTAAAAAAATAATTCCTCAGTATCTATGCTGGATTTTTTTTCCTTAATTTTTGGGTGATATATGTAAAATCAGGTACACAAATCAAAGCACAGGCAGTTGTTGTACTTCCAAAACTGTCTAACTTAACATGGCACTGGACATAAAGAGGCATCTAACTTGCATGCGACAATATGTTTTCCCCAATTTTTATTACAGGCTTTTTAAGGACTGATTCATATCAAAATATACCACTAGAAGTCTGAAAACAAGTCAAAGTGCAGCAATTTAGTAGTAACTTTGTGCTGTGCTGAGCACAATAATCAGAGGTACAATGAGCACTTCAAAATCTCTTTGACCAGGCACATTCAGCCAGATTGGTCTAGGACCAGAATTGAGGCTTTTGCCACATTATCTGTCTAAAAAGGCAGAAACCACCAAACTGTGATATGGTAAACAGACAAATGCTTCCAAACTCTCAGTTGTTTCCTTTAATATAACAAGCAGGATGCCAAATTCAGTTCTTCACAAACCTCAAACAACAGGATTCAGCTTACGATTTTTTGTTGGCTAGATGACTACTGGGTTCATTAAAAATACATATTCAGTAACACACCAATTTTCACAGTAGGAATCATAGCTGTAGCTGATTCTACTGGAAATTAAAAATTGGCAGTAGTCTGCATCTTATATGCCAGTTAGGACATTCACACACAATTAAAGCTGTGTTATTTATACAGCTAGAATTATCAATTTATCTATATTTCAGTCTTAAATTCTGAATTAGATTAGCATATCACAGCTCTGTGTGTCTTGAACAGTTTTTCATGTAGAAATTTCCAGCTGCACTTCCCCAGGAGGCGTATTAATTACATACATAGGAAAATTTTACACAAAATTCAGCTTTAGGATCCTAATGTCAACATTCTAATTTGTTCTCCTCCTGGCTCAATAACATGCCTTAAGATTATGATTAGCTGTTTTGCACATGCAGAACTGGAGGGAAGTAGAAAACCAAAATTACTCCACCCCTATCTGGCCAGGCTGAATATAAGATGAGCATATTGGGCCCACATTGTTTCTTTCCCATCTTTCCAGAAGCTGGTCACCATTGCAGAGGCTGGAATGAACCCAGCACAGGTCACTGGACACAGCTGTTCACCAATGATGCTCTGAGACTTTCTCCTTCTCTGCCTTTGTGCCATTGAAGCATCCAGAGGAGCATGCTGGTGGTACCTAAACACTCAGTCTGTTCTTGGCTGATTTCTGCTGTCGTTATAAGTGGGCATCACAACAACTAGAATGTGAATGGTCCTTCGTCTCTACAGCAAAATGCTACCGACAGTTGTGACAGCTGCAGGGTAGTTAGAGCCAGGCACAGCGTTTTTGGTGAATGCCATGGAACCCAAAATTGTGACTTCAGCTGACTTCAATAATAAAAGTAATCATTTTACATTAACTATGTTATCAGTCTTGGATCAGATTTTTTTTTTCCTGTGGTCAGATTTCCAAAGCAGTGAAGAGGAGAGGCAAAATACTGCTGTCACCCAGCTGCATGGGAGAGGCAGAGGTCCCCAGTGTCTCCTTGGGCATGGGAAGGATGCCAAAAAAATGCTCTGACCATTTGGCTCCCTGTACAAATGCTGGAGATTAAACATTTCAAGCAAGCACAGTTAAAGTTTCTGTTCAGTGTGAAAAATAACAAATACGATCTTTCTTCGTTTGAAAAAATATGCACTTTGGTTTAGACATACCCCGTGATTACTTTCCTTTTTCTGGCTTGTAGGAAGAATAAAGCCAAAAATCAAGAAGCTGCACATTAGCTTTGAAAACACCTTTGACAGGTAATTGCTGTGTAACACTGCCAATGCCATGAGCAATAGCAGCAGACTACAGCTTATCAGCATTTGAAAACGGATTTCTGGAAGTACGATGAACAGCAACCCATCACTGGCACAGAGATTCCTGTTTGCTCCTGTACCTCCTTGTGAATTTTTATATTCTGTACTGAAATAACCAAGGTTGTCACTTTCCAGGATCCCTTAGTCCCAAGAGCTCCAACTTAATCCTCAGCTTAATACATTTATTCAGAGCCATTTTTCCTCAAATATTTAAGATTTTAAATAGACCACACTTTTATTGCTACTATTTCA
Source organism: Pycnonotus jocosus (assembly GCA_013400435.1). Classification (NCBI taxonomy): domain Eukaryota; kingdom Metazoa; phylum Chordata; class Aves; order Passeriformes; family Pycnonotidae; genus Pycnonotus; species Pycnonotus jocosus. Next base: position 244,061 of record VWYP01031393.1, read on the forward strand.
TTATTATGTATCTTTCATGTCTATCAGAGAAGACCTTCTTGATTAATCTAAGAACATATAGAACTAAAATATTTGCATATCTGAAAGCCTTTCTTTGCTGCTGTTAGAAAAGAAAGAAATTGAAAAGAAAAAGGAAAGCCACACATTGATTTGCTTTGACCATAGGTCAGCTAGACAGTATATCTGCACCATGTTTACTTTTCACAGCAACCTTCTCTGTCTCTTTAGCAGCCTTTGAATTTACAAAGAGCGAGGCTAGCTGTGAGCCTGAGCTGCAAAACACACCAGCACTAGTGCCTTCAACTTCAAAGTTTAGTTATTTTCAGCAAACCTTTTGGCAAGTGCACTAGACTTGCTTGTATGTGTGTGCTGCTGCTTTTCAACTGCCTCCAGAAGCCAGGCTTGGCTGGAAAAGGTGCTGGGTCAAAACTGTACAATGAATGAAACCAGGAGGGGAGCACTTTGAAACCAGGAGGGGAGCAATGGTGGGGAGGATCATGTTGGGGAGTGCATGAGGGAGGGGGTACAGAGATATTCTTATCTAAGGACACAGATATCCTTCTCTTAACAAATTTCAGTATTAGATGAAGACAACTTTCTATATTTTCATCACATGGTTAAAAAGAGAAGAGAAAAAATATTGCAGAAGACACATGATCTGACAAACTGGTGCATTTAAACTTCATTCTTTGCCTCCAGGTTTTCCTCACCCACACTCCACTTTCTTTTCCTACTGCTGTCACCATGTATTTGTTGTCATTCAGATGTCTAATGTGGGAGTCATCCAGATGTACTTCTCTTCCCTGTGCTTGTTTAATCATTCCAGTCTCATCAATGTTAGAGACTTTGTGTGTGTGTGCTCTGTTGATGAAAGTCACGCATACACCTTTGTAAATCTGCAGAAGTCACAGTCTAATGAAGCATCCAGGAAAAAAAATTCTGGCAGAGAACTCAAAGGCAGCAAAGTTGTACTTCATTCATCCCTAGGTTATTAATAAAACTAAGCAAATTCTATCTGGACCCCAAGCCCAGCAAAAGACTCCTAACAGATGGAATGATCTTAAAAGCAAGAAGCCAGAGAATATTAAAAAAAAAAAAGAAGACTGATAATGTGTAGATATTAGATTGTCTTGCTAAGAAAAAACCTATCTAAATGTAGTTTATTACAATAAACTACATTCTATCCTAAAACATTCTAGTACATGTTTTCATTCTATCACATCTAATAAAGTATGAATTTTTATTAGATTGATTGATAAACAAAAATACATTTTAACTATAAATATTAAAACAAACCTTATCAGTAAATGCTTTTTATGATTAGTTTAACATTTTATATTTTGTATTCACTGGCAAGACAAGTGATTAAAATTATACAGAAGATATATAGAGGATCCATCATGCAACAGTAATTTCGACATGTTTGCAGAAGAAATTAGTATATCAAAGGCACAGCTAATACTTTCAATAGGATAAGAATCACCATCTAAGGAATGCAATTGCAGGAGCATCATTTGTTCTGTGTAGCTACACCATAACAAAGTGTAGCTACACCATAACAAAGTCTGTTTAATCACCTACCTGATATTTTCATTTGCTCATGGTTATCCACCAGTGGCATGCAGCAATCAGTAAAGGAATCCAAATTGCCAAGAATTTATGTATTTTTCTTTGCAGACATGCACTCATGTTTTTATCTGAATGGCTTAAGAGTTGAATCAGGACTATCTTATTCACCTAGAGTTATACTTCACTCTTCAAGCAGATCCTCAGAAATCAGTAGAACTGCTCTGAAAATAAGTTGCTCTACTACATTTGATGTATGGCATTCCTACCACATTTAGAATTTCAAAGCTAGTGCAATAATTTATTTAATATTTTAGGAACATAATTACAGGCAGTTATGAGTTGGCAGAGCTTCAGTAATTTACTAAGTTGACTTCAACAAAACTTCAATTTACATCAACTGAGAAGCAGAGCAAGAGTATTTAACTAGAGCAATAAAAGAAAAAGCCTTTCTTTATGTCTTACAGAGACAGCTTGTGGTTTGCATTTAGCCCAGCAAATTAGGCATGCAAGAAGATCACTGCACCAGTCCAAGAAATGCTACAATTTTTCAATGACCAATATCAACTTGTGTGAGATAAAGATAAGTAGTGAAACTCTGGAACTAACTTTGTAATGTTCTTGTTTTCTAGTAACATTCCAAAATCACTGATTTTGGCATTCTAAATAAAAAGAAATATGAATGAAGTTGCAAGAGGAAAAATGCACAGAATGTTCCCCTCACTTGACGTTATGTCACAGAAAAACTATCTGATAGAAAGGACCAAAGACTTATTTAATCGTTATATTGTCTCTAGAAACCTTTTTTCCTTGAGGGTCATCTTACCTCATTATCAAAAAAAACCCCTGACCATAAGTTTGTGGTTTAACACAGACACTGAGAAACTGTTTTCTTTCATTCCATATGTGAACAAGCGAACACAAAGAGAGTAGATTACAAAGGCTATGAGATATTTTAGAATTGTGAAATAGAAAAGGGGTCTTCTTCCTCAGTTAATAAGGTCTTATTGACAAGATCTGCAGCTCTCTCCCAAGCCCTGACAGTGTATAGGCAGTGGTGAACAGTAGTCTGCTATTTCAGGGTTTGCTTCATTATTATAACAGAATATAATGTTTTTATATGTCATCTTGTTGGCAATTAATATTTATATCAGCCATGCATGATGCTTATTTCTTTTTCTCAGCATTAAAATCAGATTTAATTAACTCATTTTTACTGAGAATTGACTTTACTGCCCATTAGCCACTGTTATATTGTAAACATGTAAATCATTACGAAAGCATTTATTTTTTGCTATGGAGTATAATACTTATTTTATATTCCAGAATGCCTGCTGGTTTAGTCTTCAAGTTGAATGTGAAAATTTTATGTAGTAGTCCCAGACGTAGCTTGAGGGATCTGAATCTAAAATAAAAACATTACTGTCAAACTCAGGTTTTCCATTATCTGGGTTTTTTGAGTCACATGGTATAAAAACCAAAGAAACACTGGATATGGCTAACAGGGAAATATTCCAAGTATGGGCATTTAATGGATTGGTACAGTCCATCCCACACATCTCTGCCCCAAGGAGCCCAGACAGGCACAGGAGAGAGTGAAGTTTGGGAACAATTTCTAACCTACAGAGAGAAAAAGTGGGACAGGACTTTTGGAGGCCACGTTGCCACAAGGCAAAATTTTCTAAAAGCCTTTGCAAAGCTCTCTTTCCAGAAATTTTATATGCTCTTCTACTTGTATCTCTGCAAAACCTACTTTTGTCTTCTTTAGAGGGGACTGTGAATTAAACTACAGTGGGAGCAGCATATCAGTAACTCCAGCACTGAACTCAGCAGTGGTAGAAACTCTCAGCTAGCAAAATCACAAGCTCACAACTGTCCTTTATAAACTGATGTCTATTGTCATTATCATTGCATGAATTGAACCTGGTAACAACACATATAGATTGGTTGAAATAAAGTATAACTTCAATAAAAAGGAAAAGAGTAAGTTAGTCCCTTATTTTCTAGGAGCTTTCCTTTATATTCCCAATAGGAATTTTTGTTTTGCATCTCACACACACAAGACTGGAACTGGTTGCTAAAGGTAACTCTTTCACCATTAATATTTTATGGAATTTTTTATTTTTCAGCAAGATCTGAATGTTCTCACTTTTGCCTATTAGCTTTTTTTTTTGCTTGGATTTTTCTTTATGGAAACTCTCTACATATTGCAATCTTACTGAGAACACAGCTTTCCAGTGAATGTGCTTTCTTAGTTACCACCTTTGACTAAGTTATTCCTTCCATTTTATCAGATGTCTATGCAATTTATGTGTGCTTTAAATTACTAAAAAAATGCTCATAATGCAACATAAATAATAATGCCCATAGATTTTCTTCTCTTTGGAAAAAAAATATTCTATTCTATCTAATGCATCCAAATCACAAACTCCTCTTACTATCCACCAAAAAAGCTGCAGATCAACCCATAGCATTCCTTGCAGGTCTCCTGTTTGAAAACCTTAGACGTATCTGCATGCCAAAGCTCTAAATACCATTAATTCCCTTACTGTCACCAGTGGTACTGATGGACCACTCTAATCCATTTTTCTTCTAAATGTTGAGAGTTTCATTCCAATATCTAACCTTAATCCTCCTTGCTGAAATCCAGTTATTTTCTATTTATCCATCAGTTTATTTATTTGTCATTTGGGGTCTGTCTTAATAGAGCTGAATTGCAAATTATCTAAGTACTCCATGTCAAGGGAATGGCATTTTCCCTGTCCTCACTTTTTACTAATGTCACAAACCATTTGACTATAGTTGGTCTTTTTATAGAAAATTATGGGGGAAACATTTAAATGTTTAGCTTTTCTGCATCATCTCACAGTAGGAGCATAAGGAACAACATACTGAGCAGACCACAGCAGTTGTGTGACTACAAGTGGCCAACTGCAACTGCTTAGGAAAACGATAAAGCAAGCTGAAATCATATTTCTCTTAATATTGCTCCCTCTGCCTTTAAAAAACTACTCAAAAACCTGCCGTGTCAAAAACTATATCTTTGCCTTTTTGTTTAACAGTGTTTTCTGGATTATATTTCAAGCCATTATCCTAGGACAATGAGTTTCAGGATTTATATACACAGTGTAAAAAAAAAAAAAGATTCCTTTTCCATCTAACCATATTTGTGCCCCAGTTGGTATATTAGAGAAAAAGTAATTTTAAATTGACCTGCCTAGTACATTCACAGGTTCATATATTTCTACCTCCCACTTCTCATTCATCTCTCAGTTTCTCTCCCCAGAAAAGAGATGGTAGGGGGACCTGGGTGCAGGGTTGTGCCCCCAGCAGAGGTGAGCTGAGGAAGACCCCTGGCCATGGCCCCACAGTGCCCAGCACAGAGTCCCTGCAGGGCAGGGAAGCCCCAGGGGAGTCTCTCCCAGCCCTGTCTCAAGATGCAGCTATTTTCAGAAAGAGAAACTCAGAAAATGAACTTGGTCTATTTACTGGAGAAAGGATTTTAGTAGGTAAATTATTAAAAATAAGCGCCTTTTTTAACAGTATCATAACACCTTTTTGCAAATGTAAACTCTCATCAGTTTCAAGGCTTTCATAAGTATTAAAATTTGTGATCCTTATTTCTGATTTCTACCCTCTTCTTGCAAAAATACTTGCAGATTTCATAGAACTGGAAATATAATTTCTTAAATAAAATTAACTAGTTTTCAAGATTCCCACTGCAACACAAGGACCAAAATAACACGATGGCTTTTATGAGCTAATAAGAGCTAGCTAAATCTTCATCAGTGCCACATATTCTCAGCTAGTAGTTCCTTAGCAACTAAAAAAATATTCCCTGCAGAAAAAGACAAAAATTTGAAAACTATATGTTTAGCTCGTATTTGCCTGAGGTGCAAGACATAAATCAAATTTTCCAGGACTTTGACATTTTTATGTATTTATGCTATATTGAGCCAACAGCTTAACCCAGGTTTAGTTGTTTTTCACAACATATTTTATGAATAATGCAAAATGTGAAAACCTTTTTGAAAAGGGAATACTGCCCAGTATTAGCACAGCAAATTGGCATTTCATGGTAATTTACTGTTATAATGTACAATTGGGGTCAACATTACCAGTGACAAAACATAGATATAATTACATATCAATGTTTTAATATCATCATATTTGGAAAATTATGAAGAATACTAATTTTTTTGAAAAGTAAGATATTTTAGTGCAGTTGTACTATGTTACAATTTCCCAACAACTAAAAAAAAAAAATCCCTATAAATATGGTGCATGAGGCAATGTTTCTTCCTTTTTCTTAACCAATCCTCTCTCCATGTGCAATGGGATAGAGCACTCAGCAAAACATTTTGTCCTATTTCAAAAGTCCTTCTCTCTCCCCAGGAGAATGAGTTGGTGGAATTAAAATCACATCAAGAAGGGGAGGAAAAGGTCTGATATGTTGCAGCATCAGTTTTTTAGGCTCCTTATTGCCTGGTATTTCTAGGTATTCTCAGTTGCACCAGGGCTTTAGGGATCAGGGAAAAAAGCCAGAAAGCCATGCTCCGCCTTCTTGAAGGATTGGGACACATTTGCCCCTCCCCAAGAAGTCACAGAAAGGATAATTCAAGCTACATCTCTGGGCATGCTGTGTGCAATATGATTTTCAAAATCCTTCTATAAAAGTTGTAAAAAATGCCTGCATATTTTGTAGACATTATAGAAGACAAATATTTAATTGAAACTAATCATGCCTAATAAAAACTTTCTACTAGCCAGAATTTCTGCAAAAGCAATAATTATTTAAATTTCATTTCCATTACCTTATTTTGGCTGTTTCACCTTCATCTTTCTTTGAACTTTGCACACTAAAATCACATTACATGGCCATTATTTTTTTCAAAGTATCACTTATGAGTCAGTGTCATTTCCTTCAAACTGAGTACATTTTTAGATATTTTCTCTTTAATCTTGAAACAGTGACAATATTGCTCTTTTGTAAACAGTAAAAAACCTCCCATCATTCAGCTTTACTACTGCAAAGGTATATCTAGCCTTCTGTTTGAACAGTGTGGACTTGATTGCTAACAGGAAATGAGACAGACTGAGATGCTCCTTTACTTGCTGCTTTTATACCACCAAAGTTGCTAGATGAACTGATAGAAGTTTTCCCATCACTGTGAATCAGCTTTAATATGTTATGCTGTGATTTGATTGTTTGACAGTGTGACTCCCTTGAAATGGGATTTTTTTTTCTTGTAGTCAATTTATTAACATGAAAACACGCTTGGTGCTGAAAAGGCTGCTAACACCTTGCTTGTCTTTAGAGGCTTCCAGATGGGTATTGCAATTTTCTTTTGACTGTGCACATTTAACTTCCATTAAAATTAACTGAAAGGCTGCACACTGAGAAAAAAATATAAACATAAAAGCACATATTCAAAACAAAATTAAGCCAGTTAAGTGAGTATATTAAGGAATAGGTTAAAACATGGCAAGAATTGGCAGGGAATTTCTGTAAAAATTCGGAGGTATTTCTCTCCTCCTCTTTCCCCTGGTCTGGCATTAATGGGCAAGGTCTACAGTATGTTGAGATATGTCATCCCCAATTTTGATACACTGAAGACTTCAGTACAGCAGCTCACAAAGATCCTCCCCCAGGATCTGAAAGCAGGTTGTTGCCAAAGGAGACAGAAAGCAGCCTCCTACTTTATGCACGCTGGAATTATTTTAGATAGAAATTTTACCTTGATCTACTGTTCTAAAATCAAAAAGAAAACCACTTTCCCATGCAAATACTCTCCTATAACAAGCAGATCTTGATCTACAGCTATGTTTAGAACAACATGACTGGGGTTTTTTTAATATCAGAGATAAAAAACAAGCAGTTTTTATAATGATGAACTATATATTAACTGGGGAGAAAGAGGGTAAATCCCACAACTGTATTCTGATATGTCAGATATGTGCAGTAAGGGTCTACATCATGTTCCTTACAAGCTTGAGGGAGTGAAGGAGGAAAAGGCACATTATCTGAGCCCAGCATGGGGCCAGCTGATGGGACCACAGGTGACTCCAACCCAGTCCAGGTGAAGGTTCTGCCAGCTTAATTGCTTTTGGATCCATTGTCTCATCATCTGCATCTGCTTTCTGACTCATATTTCATGTTATGAGAAGTTTTAAGACTGCATTCATATTCATGTTAGAATCATGTTAGAAAGCATACTCTAGCAAAAATAGACGTGAGTAGCGTGCACAGATCAAAATACACCCGTGATGTAATTCTATTTCTTCAATGAAGGGATTTATTTAGCTCACAGGGTAAAGCTCTCATCTAGAACACATGAATTCAGCCATCAACTGGAAGATTATCTGGGTATACTTCATTCTGATGTTCAGATATAAAAGATTCCATGCAGGTATAAGAGGAGTTAAAGTAGGTGCTTTTTTCCTCAATATGTATAAATTGGAGAGTGACAGATATAAATTGAAAGGAATGTTTCACATGTGTCTTGCAGATATGTATTGCAACGAGACAAACACTGAACTTGGGTTTAAATCCCCGCTGCATCCTTTCCAAGATATGCTGCTGTTACTGGTTCCACATTACTTCTCAAAAATAGGTATTTCAGGCTGTTCCATTTTCAGGTATTATACAGGCTTGCCTCAGATGGAGGTAGATATTACCAGCTCTAGCAGACCTTTCATTATAAGGAAAGACCCAAAAGTTTCAAATGTAATTAATATCTATATGTTGTTACCTCTGGTAGGGCTTTTCTACTTTGCAAGGTATTCACTGATTCAGTTAGGAACATATATTAAATATTTTACCTAATTGTTAAATCTTCCCTATGTACTTCTCAGCAGTATGTTGTATTCCATCTACAGTGATGTTAAAAATTGTAAAATTAATATAGTTTTCTAATTATTTACATTTACATTTTTCAGACAATTATGCCAGTTCAGTTTTCCTTTACATGGCTACCTATGCTTAATATATCAGGATTCTCTGGCTTATTTACATGTTTTCATAATATCTCAATGACATTGAATAGTAAGGATAATCAAAAAATACATTTTCAGGCCAAATAATTGCACATCTTCTGCTTTATTTCAAATGTATTAATTACAAATGGCTGTGTGCAAAAATTCCATTTGGATTATAATAGTTACTATAACTCCTGCAATTACTACTCATTAAGTACTAATGTGGCCATATCCTTTCTTTTGAACCCATAAATAAGGCTTTCAAAATGAGCCTAAGAAATAAAAAGACTACCATAACTCTGCTTCACTAACTTTTTCTCTATCTGACTTTGCAGTAGTGACACATACAGCTAAAAATCCCAAAAGATATTGACTACTTCCTGAGAAACAGATGGGTTTACGGCTACAGCTGCAAGTGAGCATTACCCATTTAGTGGTACTTTATCACAGATGGCTTTTTGGGTGAGGCTTTAGGAGCAAGAACTCTGTGAGACAGGAAGGATCAGTTTCAGCAGAAATGTGTAAGGTGGCAGTAATTATAACCTATCACAAGCGTCATGAATCTATATGAGACTGAAGAGCTCGTCTGTCAAATCTCAGATGTCAAACCTTAGTACAGATCTCAGATAATACAGAATCAGGGAGACTGGCAGCACATCCTGTGCATTTCAGCTATGATGAGAAAGAGGCAGAAAAAACTCTACAGGAGCTGATTCTTTAAAGAGTAGGTAGGTAAGAGAAGCTCAGACAAATGTTTATATAACTCTTTTAATCAACTAGATAGCATAGCTGTTCGTTCCTACTTCAATTCTGTAAGTGGGCTCCTGAAAAATTCCATACAATAGGCCTGTTAACAGCAAGAAGGCAAAGGCTATGCATACATGTATTTATTCATTTTATACATACATGCTCAAAATTTCTCATCAGAGTTTAAGGTCCCTTAAGCAGTTCTATGTAAGTTGCAGCAATCAGTCCACATGAGTTTAAATCTGCCATACAACATCATAGGATTCTCCCACTGAGAGGTCTCTTCATTTCTACACTCATGAAGGTACGTACATCAAGCACAAACCAGTGAAGTATCGTCTTTACTATGCATTACAAAGCCTGAAGTACAATGTGTTTCATCATTTCAGCTAAAGCTGAACCATTTTGCAACTGCCGACACTTCAGGTACTTGATAAATCCACAGAAGGCATCAGTGTAGGGTTAAATACCTATCTGGACAGCTATAAATCCTAAGGTAAAATGTACACATATTCCAGAAAAACAGATTTGAACCCCCATATTTGTCCCCAGTCAGTAAGTAAACTACAGTCCCACTTCTATTTCAGACCTCAGCAATAGTGTCCAAAGTCCACGTTTTCCTCTCCATTTGGCTATTCAGGTCTCTATCTCATCTTGCTTGTAACCTCTGCATATTGCTCAGCCACTCTGACTACACCCTTGACTATATCATGTTAATTCTGAATATTAATAGCAGAGCAATTTGCTCATCCCAGTCATTCCCAGGTATTTAGACATGAGTAGCTAAGAGTTCTGGGGAGAGTCTGGCATCAGCTAGTCATCACTTCTATGAATTATCATTCAGCAGCATTTTTAAGCAAGCTTAATTTTGAGAAATTGATTGATCATGTAATTTCCTTCTTGTTAAAAGATAACACAGTCTTATTCTCTGAATTAAAATTTTGTGTTCTATGGCACAACCTTTTCAATGTGCTTCCTTCTGATTTGATAACCACTCCATTAATCCTTATTCAAGCAGTAATTGATAGGTATGTGACAGTAAAGCATCTATCCAATGAAAAGCCATGATAGAAGCTAAAATGGTACACTGTACATAACATATTGGGTAGTTAAAATCTGGTCATTTATTTCTATCACAATTTGTAGTAGGGACACAAACTAACATGACATGAATCTGTTCTCTTGACGAATCTTTTTTTCAGGGCAAAGAGCATAATGAAAATTGCAAAAGCTATTGCACTAGTTTAAATCAAACCCATGGCAGAATAATGTACTTAAACCCGTGGCCTTCTGAAATGCAGTAGGAACTGTAATTTAAGGGGCAATCAATTTCCCAGCTGAGACTTTTATATATATGGGAAATATATATGTTTCTCATAAACTAGAAACATGATTATGCAACCACAGAACCACATTATCGTATAAAATTCAGCACTGAGAAGCCTTCTGTCACATATTTCACCATGAAATTCCCTTCAGTTTAGTTCCTGGCATAAAAGTGATGTTCACCAAATGAATTTACTGTTAGCATTTTTTAGGAAACACCATATTTGCCTGAAGTGTACATGGGGATATGGTAACTGTTTAGCTTGAGACAATCATAGTTTTGACTGATTAGGTTCCATAACTAGAAAAGACCAAAGCAGATTTCTCTCATGCATGAATTTAGTCCTCTTTTTAAAACTCCTTGAGAACAGATAAAGAAATACTTTCAGATGAGGATTTTAGTGTTTGTACATCAAAACTTCCTACTCGGTAAATAAACCAGCCCATATCAGCCAGTGGTCATGAAACCTTGATCCAGATGATATTTTCCTTGTGTCCAATTCATATCAGCCAGTCTCAAGTCACATGAAAATAATCTGAAAATGTTTTGTGACTCCCTATACATCATAAAGAGTCCCAAAACTCGAGTTATTCCTGATCTTCTAGGAATTCAGACCATGAAATATAGTATAGTTAAAGCTGCTGATGATATAATAATTGTCTTGTTATTGCATAGGATCTTCCAATAAAAACATAATGAGACATTTTTCAACAGTGAATTCCTAATGACAACATTTATTTTTTGAAGGTCTAATGGGATCTTACAGGTGAAATATATGAGATAATTAGGTCAGAATTCACTCTTGCAAAGTATGGGCAAGTCCAAGTTGCAGTAAAACTGTGACACACTTTTTACAGAATGGCACCTGTTGACCCTTCTCACTCTGAGTGAAGGTTCTGAATTAAGGACTTGTCATAGTCAACCCCAGCCAGCAACCAAATACCATGCAGCTGCTTGCTCTCTCACCCTCCACCTTCCCTCTGCAGTGGGATGGGGAGGAGAATAGAAAAAAAAGGTAAAACCTTAGGGTTGACATAAGAACAGGTTAACAATTTTAACAAAGGAAAATGTACCAATAATACCATTTATGATAATAATCACAATGATAAGAACTGGGCTAGTTTTGGCTGGGGTAGAGTTAATTTTCTTCACAGTAACTGGTGTGGGGTTGTGTTTTGGGTTTGTACTGAAGAGTGTTGATAATACATGTTTTTGTTATTGCTGAGATGGACTTCCACAGTGTCAAGGACTATTCTGCTCTTCACCCCATGCCACCATCAAGGAGGCTGGGGGTGCACAAGGAGCTGGTAATAGTCACAGACAGAACAGGTGACTGCTGCATCTGACCAAAGGGATATTCCAGACCATATGGCATCATGCACAGCATATACAAGAGAGGAAAACAGGAGGAATGGGGGGACATTTGAAGTGATGGTGTTTGTCTTCCCAAGTCACCATTATGCATGATGGAATCCTGCTTTCCTGGAGATGGCTGAACACCTGTCAGCCCATGGGAAGCAATGAATGAATTCCTTGTTTTGCTTTGTGAATGTGTATGACTTTTGCCTTCACTATTAAACTTTCTTTACCTTAGCTCCTGAGCTTTCTCACTTTCACCCTTCCATTTCATTCCAAACTGTTGGAGTGAGAATGGCACTAGTTTGTATTTGATTGCTGATTGAGGTTAAGCCATGACAAGGAGAGAGAGATTAGAATGAAACCCAAGAGAAATAAACGATGCAAAATAAAATTGTTCACCATCCACTGACCAATGAGCAGCCTGTTCCCCTGCAGTGATCATCAACTCCAGCCAAACCCCATCAGCTTATATACTGGGCAACCCACAGAGGCATGGAATATCCCCATGCCCAGTTGGAATCAGCTGCCCAACTGTGGTCTCTTCCAGCTTCTTCTGCACATCCTTGCTGGCAGAGCATAAGACACTGAAAAGTTCTTGACTTAGAACAAGCACTACTTAGAAACACCTAAAACATCAGCATGTTATCAACATTATTCTCATCCTAAAGCCAAAACACAGCCCTATAGCAGCTACTAAGGAAAAAAAAAAAATCCTAATTCTATCACAGCTGAAACAAGTTGCTGACCAGTCTTTGTCAGCAAATATTTAATATACTCTCTGAGCACATTGGAATAACCTCACCCACAGTTGCTCTTGCATTTCTCTTCCCACTGCACTGCAGTCCACCACCTGCATTTTAGCATCCTATAAAGTGCATAAAGTATCTAATTAACACTAACTAAAGACAGGTGGAAAGGCTTAGGCTTTTTCCATCTGCTACATGGTCATTAATGATCCTAAAACTTATTCAAGAGGATATTCACCCGCCATTGGTCCAAGGGAGAGCTCATCAAGCACTGTAGAATAAACAGAAAATCACAAAGTCAAGAGAAATGCATGAAGAAGTTTCAGACATCACAGAATGTAAAGCCATTTGCAGTCATGAAGTGTCACACACACTGCATTCTGTTATTAATCTGAAACCTTTAATCATTGACAAATGTATTCCCAAAGCATTTCTGGGAAGATCTGGAGGATCTTTTTCCCTCTTTAGAATCTCTGTTTGATTTTGTGAGCACTCTGTTTCTTTCTGTCTTATAATAATCTACTCTTAAATGTTAGCTTTTCTCTTTTTTTGGTACTTATTAAAGCAGACCTTGCTCTGTAGAACCTCATCCTCCTTTTTACTCTCTTAGCCTCATTAGGGAATTTGAAGCTCATGGGATAAAATAAAACAGCTGTAGCTGCACAGCTGAAGTGACTCACTAGTGTGACTGGTTAGTGGCTGTGTACTAGACTAATGAACTGTCTGTAGTCAAAAGGACTAACAAATGCCTACAAATTGCAGCTGTGGTACTGTACAATGGAGGTATGCAGACCCAAAAATGGTCAAATACAGCCTAAAGTTGTATAGCAGGAAGTGAACATATGGTGCTGCTAATTGCAAGAATCTGAGAACATGCTTTAAATATGGATAAAGTAATTAAGTGAAAATGAATGACAAACGCAGGATAATCAATTAGAAGATGAAGACAAAATCCAAAATATATTGCAGACTAATAGATTTGGGCCCTGCTTTATGAATAGTTGGATTTCACCAAGTGTTGCCAGATCACAAAGTATCAGGTTTGCTATTTCCTATATTTAAATGTGCCTGATAAACACAGCATCAGGTCAAGATGTGTGGAAAGGCTGAGCAAGTTTTGTCCCTGCAAGATGTAAGACTCAGAACACACATCTTCATGCACTCAGCTATGAATAGTGAGTAGCTACACCCTCAAATAAGGGTCCAAAAAATGTTAACAGAGCCTATATTCCTCAGATGTTGGCTAACACAGTGGCTCATGCAAGAGACAGATGCCAGAAGGAACAGACAATAGTCAGAACTGTAAAAACTTTGTTTTGGGGTCTGAATAATCTGTGGCCAGGCTGCAGGTTATTATAATTTAATTAATTTGCCTGAAGGTACTCTTATAGCTGCTTGTGATTAATGACATTTGGACAACACGACAGAAGACACTAAGGTGCATAATCAAGAAGGAAAAGGCCACAAATAGCAACTAGGAAGAAACAGTCTTGGTTGTGACTGAAAAGAAGCCAAGAACATCACAATTAGCACTGCTTAAATCATACATATGAGATTTTACAAAAAAAGTGCCATTAAATATTCATTTGAAATATGACAGTGATAAAGGTCTCTACAAAAGACATTAGCAGACACCTAGGCCAAAGATCAATGTAGTCTATTGTTCCTTCACTAATCCATAATGACTGAAAATGCTCTCTGTGAACATTAATAGCTCAAACAATTTCAATGACCATTAGTATTCTAGTGATATATTCAAGTGCAATGACAATAGTTTGTTTCTGACACTAAATTCAGCTTGCAAATTGAAAAGTCTAGGGTTTAATGTGATGGAGAGTGGAAAAAAGACAAGATTTCACATCAACACCTAGTTGCAGGTCATAATATCATCAGCTCTACAACTATAAAGCTATTGTGAAGATTAAACATGCCAGGAGTAAGGTACCAAAGATCACATCGCCAAAAGAGTTCACATTACAAGAAACATATATTGAATTTGTGTGGCCAGGTTTGGTAGTTTAGGGGGGACTACAGGTGTGGCTTCTGTGAGAAGCTCCCAGAAGATTCCCTCATGTCCAACAGAGCCAATGCCATACTGCTGCAAAATGGATCCACCACTGACCAAGGCTGAGCCCATTAGAGATGGTGGTAACATCTTTGTGATAATACATTTAAAAAAAGGAAAAAAAAAAAAAACAAAAGTTTTTGTGCAGAAGTAATTCAGCACCTAGAGAAGAGAGGACTGAGAATATGCAAGAGGAACAACTTCGCAGACGCCAGGGACAGTGAGGAAGGAGAGGACGAAGGTTCTTCAGGCACCAGAGCTGAGATTCCCCTGCAGACCATGGTGAAACAGCTGTGCCCCTGCAGCCCACTGAGGTCCATGGGGAGAAGACCCACACTGGAGCAGGTGGATGCCCAAAAGAAGGCTGTAGTCCCATAGGAAGCCAGTGCTGGAAAAGGCTCCTGTTAGGGACCTGCACAGCCATGGAGAGAGGAGCCCATGCTGAAGCACGTTTCCTGGTAGGACTTGTGACCCCATGGGGGACAAACACTGGAGCAACCTGTCCTTAAGGGACTGCCCTCCATGGGAGGTACTGACATTGGAGCAGTTTATCAAGAACTGTAGCCCATGGGAAGAACTCACATTGGATAAGTTAATGAAGGACTTTCTCCTTTGGGAGAACCCCATGCTGGGGTAGGGGAAGGACTCATCTCCCTGGAGGAAATGGCAAGAGAAACAACCTGTGATGAATTGACCATAGCCTCCTCTCTCTGTCTTTATACACTGCTGAGCAGGAAGAGGTAGAGCTGGGAAGGAGCAGGGAGTGAGGGGAAAGTGCTTTTAGATTTGGTTTACTTCTCATTATAGTGCTCTGATTTTGATTGGTAATAAATTAAATTAATTTTCCCACATCTAGGCTATTTCACCTGTGATAGTAATCAGTTTGTGATCTCTCCCTGTCCTCATCTCAACTCATGAGCCTTTCACTGTATTTTCTTTCTTCTGTCCAGTTTGAGGAGGAGAGTGATAGAGCAGCTTTGGTGGGCCCTTAGCACCCAGCCAGGGTCAACCCACAACAAGATACTAGGCGATCTAATGGCATATTTGAGAGCCAAAAAAGCTGTGTATCTATCTACATCTAAAGATGTAGAATCAACTACATCTTTAGAAAAGGAATGGTAACTAGTAGAATAGAAAAAAAAAATTCTTCCTCTGCTAAAAGTGTCACAGCACAACAACAGCTTCTCCACTCTTGGGCACATGCAAGATATTTATGAGATATAGGCCATATTGATTAATAATCAAAATCTAGTGTTGCTAGCCTGAAGCATTTTAAACAGCTGGTTTCATGCAGAAAGGATCGTAGAAGCATCTAGGTAAAAGACTTCCAAGATCCTAAAGGCCAGATATTGACCAAACAGCACCTGTCAAATAAACTGTAGCACTATGTGCCACATCAGTCATTTCTTGAATACTTCCTGGGATAGTGACTCCACTTCCCTGTGCAGCCCATTCCAGTGCTTCATCACTCTTTCAGTGAAGAAATTCCTCTTGATGACCAACTTGAACTTCCCCTGACACATCCTGGGGCCACTTCCTCCTGACCTGTTTCTAGTGACCTGGGGAGGTTGCAGCAAGATGTGCTGACCCCCATCCTGTGACAACCTCCTTTCAGGTAGTTAGAGAATGATAAGGTCACCTCAAGGCTCCTCTTCTCCAGGCTAAACAACCACAGGACCCTCAGCTTCTTCTGACCCTCCACAGACCCTTCACCAGCTCCATTGCCCTTCTGTGGACACGCTCCAGCATCTCAATGTCTTTCTTGCAGTGAGTGGCACAGAACTGAATACAGCACTCAAGGCATGGCCTCACCAGTGCTAAGTACAGAGAAAAAATGCCTTTTCTAATCCTGCTGGCAACTTTGGTTTTGATACAGGCCAGGATGCCTTTGGCCTTCTTGGCCACCTGGGCACAGCTGGCTCATGTTCAGCTGCTGTCACCAGCACCCCCAGGCCCTTTTCTGCTGGGCAGCTTTACAGCCACTCTGCCCCCAGCCTGCAGCACTGCAGGGGCTTTTGGTGACCCCAGTGCAGGATCCAGCACTTTGCCTCTTTGAAGCTCATGCTGTTGGTCTCAGCCCACGAATCCAGCCTGTTCTCCCAGTCTCCAGGAGATCAACACACCCATCCCAGTTAGAGTTGTCTGCAAAGTGTAATTGGATAGGATATAATATTTTTAGAAAGGAGTCTAGGAAAAAAATTAGGTCCCAGAGAAAGTCAACATTAGTGAAGGCCACTGAAACAAGGGATCTCTTGAAACAGAACAGCTGGAAACACCAGCATGTGATTGCAGTCAAATTGTAATAGCTCTCCCAAAATCCTGACAAGTCACCCAGAGCTACATTGGTACAAGAAAGATCAGATTCTAGCTCGCAATATTCATCCACACAGCATGAGGGGAACCAGCTGAATCACTTTGACTCTGTTTCTGGAATGCCTTTAATGCAAGATCAGGCATTTTTCCAATAGCTGTGCCACTGGTAAGAAACACTGCTTTAACAAAAACTGTGTTATAACTTGAGAGCTTTTCCTTTAGAATTACACAGCAAGAAATTGGATTTGATTTTTTTGCTTGATATTACAGACTTCATCATAAAAATGAAATTGTGCTTTCTGCCTTGACACTTAAGCCAGCACTGACAACTAGGCACCAAGGCTAGAACAAAGCTGGTCTCCAATTACTATTTACATTTCTTTTCAAAAATCTTAAGTATTAAATATTTCCTTCTTGTACTACTAAGAATGAACGAAATAGCAACTTGCATAAGTAACTTAGGATTTCATATATATTTTTAGTCAACTAAAAATTATTAGTAGCACAGGACTTTTAAATAATACAATTTGGGAATTTTTAATTTTTTTGTTTGGTTGGGGTTTTGGTTTGGTTGTTGTTTTTTGTTTTGTTTTTGGTTTTGTGGTTTTTGTTGGTTTGTTTTGTTTTGGGTTGGTTTTTTGGGGTTTTTGTTGTTGTTGTTTTGTCCCTGGATAACATACTTTACTTTAAAAAGTCTGACCACATTTAATAACTGACAAGCTCTCTTTAGGAGAGCACCATAGAGGTCTAAAATTGGATGCTGATGGCCTTCTCACCAACATAAACCAGAAACAGTTCTATTGACATCAACAGAGGATCAAGGACATTGAAATTCCTAATTCACATTTACTGCCTGGCTATATGAACAAATTCCAGGCTCCTGTAAATGGAAAGGAGATGTAAATACAGTCTCAGCAACTTTCCTCACAAAAAACACAGGAAAACATCAGTGGCCACAGACCAATATGCAGGGCATATTGTGAGATAGATATCCCTATATCAAGATGGGCTTGATCAACAGCACAGCATTTGCAGTGCTGTGTTATATACACAAATTTATAGCCACTGCATTACAGTTCACATCCCTGAGCTGAAAGTACTCATACTTTTGAGATTGTGTCTGTACAGCCTGAGCAAGGCTTTCAGCAGTGCTAAAGTATTAAGCATGTCTGGTTTTGTGACAAATTTACAACAGTTCAACAGGTTTTGGATGTACAGATCTTGATGAAATGTTAGATGAGTCAGTGAGTGCACCACCACACTCCAGCTTCCAGGGTGCCTTTTTCTGCACGGCACTTGAAAGCTCAGGTGGTCCTACCCATTTCAACCCAGAGGTATTTGTACCTTGGGGCATGAGCCTTAGCAGAGTGACATGTGGCATCTCTGCTGAAATGATACCTTGATACCTTTAGGCTCTTTGTCTAGCTGGGAACAAATGTTACACAGTTATACTTTTCATATCAGTCATATTTACCTAGGAAGTGGTACTGTGAAAGTACACATGCAACAGCACTGGAGACATATGGGCAAAGACAGGAAGAGTCCATGGCAGCAATAAAAATACAGGAGCAAATGGACCAACCAACCAATGTAATTTCCTCATCTGGGTTATTTATCTTTCAGACCCCTGCACTTCTATTTAGCAATATTTTCAACCATCAGTGAGATAATGAAGAATGAAATTGAGTAATGAAAAAAAATGTATATCCAAATGAAAGTTTGCCTATAAAAATTCCATATGATTTCAAAGGTAATTAGTATAGCAGACTATACTTGTGAAAAGACTTGTCCAAGCCCTTGCTCCTCTGCCAATTTTCATCTTTATTTTTGTACCTAGTGAAGATATACTGTGGTGGAAAACTTTTAAAAGTATATAACCTTTTAGAATGGAAATTGGCTCCATTTTTGAAAAGATTCAGGCTTGTGGAATCATTTCTAGAATCCTGGCATGTCAATAAAGTGAAAATGTAATTATTTTCTTATCCATTAAAAGTTTCAATTTGTTATGTTTGTGGAAAAGTATTTTAAAACATCTTTGATGGTCTTCTGCTCTCAGAAGACTGACAAAGAAGATTTAACCTTTTATTTTATTTAATGGTTTTAACCCAAGTATTACTTGTGATGCCATGCTTCTACTAATGAGTACATTATTTTTTCATGTAACCAATACAAAGCAAATATATTCTAATGGAAAGAATCATAGTCCTTGAAATCTGCTGCAGCTGTAAAGTTAGCAGCACAAAGACAAAGATTGCTTACCTCACTTAAAGCAATGAAATGCTTTGGTATGTTATATTTTGGGAGAACATGATGTCATATAAAATGGCAAAATTTTCCATTTAAAAATAGCTTTCTCCATAGCACTTTAGATAACATTTAGGTAGGATGCATTTAATGGAGAGCATATGAAAGGACACACTTCTTGTTCTCATTTTTGTTTCCACATATTAAATTTTTCATCATATTGTGTATACTTGCATATTGAAAAATACTGAAAATGAGGACAAACCCAAAACTGGCTAAGCAAATCATGACACAGAATTGCAGATACATCAGATGAAAATCAAAACATATCTAAAATTTTAGATGTGACATGATATGATTATTTTTAATGTACAAAGTCAGTAATTGAATTAAAATCTGACTTGTCATTTATTGCCCATCAAAACAACCAGGAAAAAAAAATTAGAAAATGAGTGAGAAAAGATAAAGAGAACATTCATCAGAACAATAATTAAACAGCGGAATGAAGATCAAATCTAGCAGAAATCAATGAAATCAAAACAGACAACTCCATGTGAAATGCAAACAGAGAAAACAATAATTTTGTAAATTATACACAAACTACCTAGTAAGAGAAGGATTATAAGGGAACATGCTCAGGTTCAGTTTCTTTTTCAGAAGATGTTATGGAAAGCCATTTGCTGAGTTTCACTCCCATACACAAGCAACATTATGGGAACTACATGCAAAACTAATGATAATCATTCCTGTCACGTTTGGTCAGAGTCGATGTAAAAAACGTACTTAGCCTAGGCCTCAAACCAATTATTGATTGAGTTGCACTTTTGCAAGGAAATAGTCTGAAATGATAAAGCAGAATTATCAGTGATTAATATATTATGGAGAACATATATGTCTCTGTACTGCAGATTTTATGCAGCCTGTGATAAGTGTTTTTTCAAGCATCTGTAAATCAGCTCTGCATTTTTCCATTTCAAAGCCCTATATCTTTTTCAGATTTGTTTGAAAGATGCTTTGACAAGGAAAACTATTACTCTTTATGACCCATTGAAATGCCATACATGATTTAAAGTGAAGTCTAAAATGGCCCCAAGTAGAAGTAAAATCTTGCAGTCTGACATGTGGATTCTGGAATTAACTCTGCCTAGGGAAGACTAAATACCTAGATTTTCATCATTACACTTAGTCCATTCATCACAAAACTTGGGGACCTATCAAATTATACCAGTTTCTGAACCATTTCTGACACTGATGGTAATCTGTTTAAATTGGATGCTTGTACAGAAATCTGGATTATGACGTGCCCCAGCTTTTCTGTAAGATTTTCATTAGATTAACTATGTAAGAAGACAAGTTTTTAAGGTCCCTTATGATTCCATCAGGAAAATTAGTAACTGCGTTTATGTAGCTTCTTTCTAAAGTGAATGTGTAAAATTAATCTTCATATCCAGCAAAGTAGATTTCTCTCATCAATAGTCCCACCATACAACAGAAAGACAAGGAAATCTTGTCTTCTGTGTAAACACTTTTAGAAGACAACACTAATTAATGAGACCCAGAGGAAGACGTTTAATTTTTTCTGACATGTTGAAAGATAGGAATATAATGAGATAAGAGTATAAGGCTTAAGAGATAAGAAGTGTTATACAAAAAAGAAGAGAAAAGGTGGAAGTAACTCCTATAATCACAAGTTTTAAATACAGTAGAAGAAGAAGACAGGGCAAATAGAGATTCAACACTGAATAAAGAACTGTTAGTGGTGAAAAACAAGGGATAAAAAAAATAGAGTAATACTAGGCAAGTGAGCTGAAACAAGTATTCCAACTAATCCGGTTCAGTAATATGTCATAGCTTTGAAAGAAATGAAGTTTTTCTACACAATGAAAAGATAACAACGAAATGGAAATGTTACTGATGCCCAACAGCTAACTAACTATGCAATGACAGCAAAAACACAAGAGGACTGGAACGGAGGTATATTGATTAGGAAGAAAAGGTACAGGTAACACTGAATGGAGTGCTTCAATTGGAAAAAAATAGAGCTAGCATGTATCAAGATTACCTGATTTGTTTTACAAAACATTAAGAAAAGAAGAGACAGTCCATCACAGCAGAGCTAGAGGTCTCCTACAGTCATCCAGCAGCAGATACTGTTGTAACAATGTTCGAGAAATAAATACTGCTAGGAACTGGATGGTTATGGAAGACACCAGCCATACAGACACATATTGAAGAAACATCTGTACCTTTGGTTCATGCTTTCAGCTTAGGTCCAAAGCAACATAATTAATTCATCCAACACTGCTTACAGATGTGAACTGTAAAACAGATCTGAGCTTCTGTGACCTTCCCATTTCAGCTGACCATCACGCTGAGGATCACTTCACACATTTCACAATGAAAGCCTGAAGCGAGGCAAATTAATTGATTACTTAACACTAACTAGGTAAGCAGCAGGCAGGAGGAGGACTTATTTCACCTAAGCACACAAATAGGTATAAGCTATTATTTAATAACTGTGGGCTTGAAATTACCCATCAGAAAAGGTGAGGACAGCAGATGTTTCAGAGCAGTTTTCTGACACCAACTGATTTCCACCCCCCCCAACGGGTGCTTTTCATAGGGTAATTGATCACTTTAGGATTGTCAGTTATGCAGATGAGTGGGACCAGGTCTAGTAAATCAGCAGGTGTCTCTCTCTGTAGTCTGTAGGAAACTTTCAAAACTTTGAAATAATCCTTGGAAATATTAGGAGCAGCACACGATGAGGAGGTAACAGAATGTCAGCCACCGGCACATCAGACAAGATTTCTGGATGCTTTGGTGACTGTCACTGAGCAGCACGGAAGGTACCAAAGAAATTCCCCTATCCCTTTCAAAGTCATTTGTCGGTTAAGAAAATAGTGACATCACAGATTGGAAGCTTGTTCAAACTCCGGTATCTCTGGCTAGTGACAGTTCTGGGAGGAAATTGAGCTTAGTACCTAAAGATATCAAGTGAGTATCCAAAACAAATCAGACTCCAAATCAGCAAAAATAAAAAATTCCATCTTTTAACATAACACAAACACATCAGTAACATTCTTCCTTCATCTAGAAAAAGAATCTGCATAAAATTCACAACATTCTTCACAGTTTTTACAGCCTTTCTGTAGATACTGTGGATGTAACAGGCCAGTTGGACAGTAACTGTACCTGAAATAAGTGTGTCTCCTTCAGGACATACAGCTCACCATAGTGGATTTAATTTTTTTCCCTAAGCTAGACAGCAATACATTTTAAGACCTCCTTTACAACCAATGATGTCTCTCTTTTTCTATGCAGCATACTGCTTACTTTGAATTCAGTAGGTGATTCTCTTTTATTGTCAACATATTAGATATCATTATAACTTAGCACATGAGTGGTTTTATTAGTCTGTCACATCATGACAGATAGGAAAGTTTTGTCAAGGGGAGTCAGAATTTCCTACTGCAAAGTCAATCTCAGGCATTTTATGCGCACCAAATGCCTTCCAAAGGGAGTGTTAACTGAACACAACACAAACCTAAAGTAGACAAACAACCCAGCTTACTGCAGCAAAATGTTTGATACAGAGCAAAACACTAGCTGAAGATTAACAGCCTATTAAAAATGAAATCAAGCTATTAGAAGCCAACAAGCATGGGAAAGGTTCTTTTTGTCATTCAGCTATTATCGCGTTTGATGTCGCATTAAATTGCCCATTGGGCAAAGCACTGAAAAGCTAATATGGGAATGCCTTGTTTATAATGTTCACTTTCATCTGTGAATTAAAAAAGCAATTCATCAATAACAAAACCAGTTTAAATGATGTATGAAGTGAACACAGCATTCTGCAACAACTGCTTCTTCCAGATAAGAACCGAGGATAAACTGCATCCACAGGAGAATGAAAACAAGACACCATTGGGTTCCCCAGGCAAAAAAGCATTTTACTTAGCATGAAGGACTCTTTATCAAGTGTAGTCATTTAGATAAATTATAATCAGGCCAAAAGAAGTTCTGATCTGTACTTCACAATTTTCCCATTAGCACTAAGTAAGGCTGTAAAGCGCTGTAATTTGGTAACAAGTCCCTTAAATGCCATGCAACGTGTACAATTTTCTCCATGAACAATGACATGATTCCCCTAAGATAGGTTTAATAAAGCCAAATGAATCAGTGGTTTCTGTTAGTTATTTATGAAACATTCAGGAACAGCTGCAAGAAATGTACAACTTCCTAAATGGGTTCCGCCTCCAGCAGTTGTGTAGACCAGATGGGAGAGTGACAAGTTCCACTTAATGTGTCACAGCATCAGCTCAGTCATAAAATGGTACTAAACAAATCTCCTTGGAACAGCAGCCACCTGTTTACTATCAATACACCTTCTCTTTCTCAAATGGCAACTCTAATTTGTGATGTGTAACCTAAAAGAAGCACCCCTTCAACCTCACGAAGCAACCCTCAGCAAATTGGTTTCCTTTGAAAAAAGGCAATGCCTCACTCTTTATAGTCAACCTCAGGCAGTTTTAAAGCCTTTTATTTACAAAGCTTGCTCACACATTAGTCAGTGTACCATCTTCCCACTGAGAATTTCCTGGGTTAATTATTCCAGTTCGAGTTTGGTTTGTCTTCAACTTTTACTTAGTAGTTATTAGAAACAGAAATCTGCAGTACCTTCTGTTTACCCCAGTTCCAGAGCCCCTGTCAAAAAGCCTCAGATCTGGTTTCTGCCCCTAGCCATTATTTTCCCTACTTTGAACAAGAATATATTATGTGGGATCTGTCCCATCTCACTCAGGAAGAGGTGTGAGGGGTCTCCAGATGTCTAGAACAGCTTAGAAATAATTGTGTGGGTCTAGGAAGAGACAGAATAACATAATCAGGAAACATAACCTACATACAAACTTTCCAAATGTTTACTTGCATAACATAATGTTTGCTTTATAACAAGTGTTTCTTGCAGTGTCCTGCATAAAGGGAGCATTTCCACAATCCCTTCATTCCAAAACCTGGTGGTGTAAATATGGAGAACTGAATGTTTTCAAACTACCTCCTGGCAATCAGAGGTGTCTAGGCTGAGATTTTCACAGCATGTGCTTTGATGCTGGAATTCTGCTTAGATCCATTGTGTGAACATAAACTTCAGGGAGTTCACCTTGCCAAAAATGTTTGGGAATACACATCTCTGATGCTAATACACAATCCCAAGAAGGTCTACACCCAGAGTGGCTATGAGTATACCAAGGTTCTCTGACAATTAACAAGCTTTTATTCTTAACAATTTGCAAGCAAGTCACCTTTGCAGATGTTTAACTTCCTAAACATATCCAATCCTGCTGATGTTTTGCTTGGATGGCATTCATTTATAAAGCATCAGATGCTCCCCGTGTCAGCATCTGCTCATTCATGTGGTAACTGTTCTATTAGGGGATCAGGATTTCAGCCATTTGAAATTAAAACTGGTATGACATTGACAACAGAGTAATGTGATGGATGTCAACCTGCTTCAAAGGGGGATGTTGCTCTTAAAGGGAAACACCAAGAAAACAGAGTCTAAAGAGCCACAGGCCAGTATTAAAGAACAGGATTAGTATTGGTTTAGAGGATTTTCCCAGTATATAATATTTTCCAGGAAATGATGAGGTGAAGAACTCTATCTAGCTTATGTCTCCATACAGCACTGCAAGTAGTTTTGAGCTCTGTGTACATGGTGTCTATTCTGCTGCAGAGGTACCTCAGTTAAATGTTAAAATAAGAAACTCCTGCAGGCCACCATATCATGATGGCCTTATAGAGAGGTACATTTGTTTGCTCCCACCTACATTGGCTCTCTTCCTCCAAAAAATGCCTGTGACTGTGAATCCTAACTGATATTCATGGTTGCTCTCCAGATAAGTGCAGAGGTATCCACACTTACGGATTTTCTTAAAATAGCACTGAAAAAATAGCCTTTATGTCAGGTTTATTCTTTTTTGCAGTGTTTCTGCTTTTCAGAGTGTTTTATCCACACTATTTAGTAATGTTTTCATAAATCAATACTGGGGGTTTTTTACTCATATTAATATGTGGGAGATATAGGTGTTTAAAAGAAACAATTTTGTTACAACTACTTAAAAATATAAAAGCAAATATTTTTTCCACACAAACTAGAGTGGCACTGATTTTTTAAATGAAATAAATAAAATTATGAAACAAAAAATTGTCATATTAGCCACATATATCAACAAATTTTAAATATGAATATTTCATTTTGGAATATACCCCATGTTCTCCTACGGAAACAGCGATTACCTCTGACTCTTTCTTGTCTCACTTTAGTTCACTTTCCCATGATGCAAAGACCTTCCTAGGGCTGAGCAACATCGGGTAGCTCTAAATGATGAAACAGATGAAGTCAGGCCTGACATCCACAATTCCTGGAAGGTGCTGCTGCTATGGATTTGCTGCAGGGCATGAACTGAGTATCTCCTAAGAGACACAGTATATATGCACCATGTCTATGCATAATGTCAGGTAAATATCCCCAAACACAAAGTGCTTTCTTTTTGTGCAAAAAATTACTATTTTCTTACTCAAGACATGTGAAAATATTCATCCCTTTTTTTAAAAGAAAAAGAAAATACTTACAGGAAAAATGAAATTTCTTCAATTGGAAACACTTTATAATCCATATGAATACCAACATGAAAATACAATTAAATAAAATATACACAGCATTAAAAAAATCATCTGTAAATAAAAAAACCCCCTGTATCATATGATTACAAACCCAGGATCATGCTACATGCAAACCAGAAAATGCAAAATACATTTTTGAACATGTATATTTTATTCAAAGAATGGATTTTTTTTTTTTTTTCACTTTAGGCACCTGAAGTCCCCATTGTGTCCTCAAGAGGTCCAGCCTGTATCTGGCCTCTTCACCATGGCCTTGTTTTGCCATAGTGGCTGGGGCTGCCCTGGACATCCCTCTCTACTGCTCAGCTTCCCTGTTCCTGCCCTGGGGACAGCAGGGCGGGCACCAGACCACAGGGAGCCAGTGGCACTGGCAGCATCCTGCTGATGCACGCTACAATAGCTTTGTGATCTGCCCCGTAACACAAAAAGTGGAAATGTGTTAGCAGTGGAAATTAGAAGCAGGGACTATTACCAGAGGCTCTTTATTTAACTTTTATATCAAGGCTAGCTTGCAGCAATGATAGAGTTGAGCATCTTTGCTCAATGAATTAAGAAAAAATGATCAAATGTGAAACAGTCAGCAAAGCTTCAGAGTTGCTCCTGGGATGCATCCTGTGACCAGAGAAATGTCAGACCAGTTTGAAGCCAAATTCCCTAAGCGGTTTGCTTAAAACAAACTATGGTCTAAACATTAAAATTTCATCTGAACAACTTATCTGTTGGAAGCTGTGCTTGGATTCAGTCATGATCCTGCAATAGTATTCCCTTTCCTAAAAATGTTGGTGGCTGATAACGCTATCAAGTTGTTCAAGCATAGAGTACAACAGCATCTACTATTAACTGCCTGCTAGATGTTGTTAGTCTTGAGCCTGTAAGCTATGAAGAACATTGGACATTGTGGAAAAACCTGTGGAAAAAACTGCACAAGGTGCTTAAAAATTTTCTATTCAGCATTACAGCAAGATACCCATGACACTGGTTTTCCTGTGCCTCAAATGCTGAAGCCTGCTACACATCCTGGATATAACTAACTAATCCTGAGCTGTTCCAACTGCAACTTCTTCTGTTTTCAGATATTCTCATTTCTGTTAACGCTACTCAGTAATTCAGCAAACCTAAGGTGTAATTACCCCCATAGCTCCACAGGAGTACAAGTTACAAGCATGCCTTAGAAAACTGTCATGTTCTGCAATAAACTTGCTGTATCAAAAAACTTTAAAAACCTATTAACTAGATCTAGCTCCCTGACAGCAAACCCATCTGCTGTCTGATACAAAATTTATTTTAAATAGCATTGCAGCTGAGAGTCATGATGCTAGCTGAAAGGTCTCTGTCCATGCCAAACTCTGCTGTGGTGCCAATCATTTTTGTGACTGATCTGCTATAAATGACAGAATATGAACAAGTAGGCTTCTAAAGACAAGAATGAAAGAACTTAAAAAAAGGCACATGGGAGATTCTTCCAAGGACAAGGGAAACCATAAAGGCAGCAATGGAGGTGAGCTGAAAAAAGGAGATAAGAAAAGTCAGAGGATGCAAAACAGGATTCGGCTGCTGACAGGCACTCTGCTTCATTGCACTGAAAAATACTGATTCGCTGTGAAATTGGTAACCATTACACTGGCAAATCTGAAAACATTTTAAACAGTAAAAGCAAATATCAATAAAGATTTCCAGTTATCTACTATTTATGTAACGCCTGTGACAATCTCCTTTCATAATCTTGAACACAAAGAGGTGTCTACATGGCATTATTGTTAGTAAATTACTATTAATTCACTCTTCTGTACTGTATGGATTTAATAATGTAATTATTAATAATTTGCAGCATATTTGACAAGCAGTCTGCCAATACTGCAGACACAACAAGTTGGTTTGTGTATGGCATTCTCGTAATTTTGTCACTAAAAACTGTATGTTCATCAAGTGAACCTGTTGTTTTCACAGAACAAAATTAAGAAATTGTTGTAATTAGTATTTCTTTTTCATGCTGCTGACATTAGTTAGGTAAGAATTAGAAAAAATCCTTCTCTTGATGCTTTTTAACTAAATGTCATCATAAGTCTCTGCAGCTTCAACAGAGAAGTTCATTTTCTGATAACATACAGCAAGAGCTCCTTGAAGGTTTCCCTTGTAAAAGAGATGCTGGTTTACCTTTCACATCAACTATTAAGCAAATCAAAACTTAATATTTTTTTGTTCCTCTTAAGAGAAATTTATTAAAAAGTTCTCTTTTGCTCTGTAAGTGATCACTTGTGCTGTGTTTAGCTGGACTGATTCCATATCTTAGAGAAGCTGAAATCTAGATGCCTCATATTTTCATTCTCCCTTAGATCAACTACATTTCCAAAGATAACTTGTAAGGATTCAAACTTGCATACAGAGATGTATACTAATAGTATGAGCAAGTTTATGTTAAGTGGAGGCTTCTTATAATTTTTATTAGTATGCATTTAATATACATACTACATTTCACTAGGAAGATCCCAAAGCATCCTAAACTATATTCCAACTCACCATCTGCTGAAAATCTGCTGAAAAATACTTCTGAATTATTTTTTTAGACAGAAGTATAATGGCAATAGTTACAAGTAAATTTAGAGGAAATAAAGCTCTAATATAAAAATTATTATCAACTAGCATTCTGGTTAAAGAAAGTCAGATCTAAGAGAATATAATTTTTTCTTCTGTAATAGAAACTTCATAAAAGTGAATAGGGTAGCTAAGCTCACCCCACACATTTTGTTATAAAGTATTCTGTATTTGTTACCAGGACAAAATATTCTGTCTTTGTTACCAGGACAAAATATTTCTTTCACTTGATTTGCTACAGAGTACCTCCCTACAGAGGCTAAGTCTATCTCTGTATTAGCTTTGGAAATCTTATTTATCAGTCAGACTTCTAATTTGCTAGATATCACCTAGCAAGATTTAGGCATCATCGTACTGAGCAGTAACAGAAAATTTAAGAAGATATAGTCAGTACTGTGAATTTCCCTTTAAGGTTTTTCCTATTGATGATGAATATTTTCCTCCATCATTTCATAAGCCAAACATTTGCATCAGTTCATATCAACAACTCAAACAATTAACCATTTGTCAGCATACAGAGGCTTTTTTTTATCTTGTTCCAATTGGCTAACAAAACTTTCTTAACTATTGACACATATTCAATCCAGCCCTGCAGTCTTACCCTTCCAATCAGAGATAATGCACAGTGTTTTGCTCTATAAATTTTCCTTCTTATTCTCCATTTAGCTAAGACCTCTCAGTCTTGGCTTTATAAAGTAACCTATAGCATCCTACATTTATAATATTCTGTTTAGTGCTCTTATGCTGTTTATAATATTCTGTTTAGTGTTTCCATAGAGATGTCAAAGCCATAAAGGTTTACTTTTGCCACAGCTCTGACAGGTGTCTGTCAGAGCAGCTCATTTAAAAGCATTGGTCCAACTTATAAAATAGACATTTTACTTCAGCAGGTTGCCATCCGCACACTGCAATAATCTGGCACTTGTAATTGCTCCCTGAGAGGGGGACCACATCCCACTGCACAGAAGTGGAAGAGGTCCTGTTCTTGACTGTAAAGGTCTCGGTCCAGACAAATGAGCAGCAGATGCTCAAGGGAGCACATGTACATGGCCAGAATAGCTTCAGTTACAATGCTGGCCTGAAATTGGTATTATTTGTTATTTGCTGTGTGTTTTGATATCAGGGCTTGGCTTCCCATCTAATTAATATTGGTATAGAACTGGAGCCAGCCAGTGGAAGTCCCACCAGACTCTCAGTAAAATGCCTAGCATATGTGAAACCCAAAACTTGAACTATGTTCATTTTTTTAAATGGTTAGTCTGAATAATTGTGTAAGATATTTTCTCTATTTTCTCATAGAAAATAATCCAACGATACCATTTTCATAGCTACGAAGACAGCGGCCTTTGTCAGCCTGTGTAACAGTCCTTATACACAGCAGGCATGGAAAGAGTAAGCATGAGCTTCTTGACAGAACACAGAGATTAATTTATCTTTGCCACCTCCTTAATTTGAGAGAACAATGTTGAAAACCTACTTTATTTACGCCTACACTGTATCAGGCGCATGAACAGAACTTTAGTCTTTTTAAAACTAGAATAACAGATCATTTCATTACTCCTCCAGACACTTAGACACCAGTCATAAAGCACACTGTACTATCAAAATTTTCTGCATGTGCCTACAATATGAATATATATGCATCTTAATGCCTGGCTTTTTTTCCTCTTGGAACTACTTTCTTTTCTGTAAATAGGCCACTACCAATGAATCCACCACAGAATTCACTAAATATGCTTTCTGAAAGTCAAAGCATATGCGTCATGCCAGGTTAAATTCAATCCCATCAAGTGACTTCTGAATGACTGGCTTGTGTTAACTTATAGGTGGAGTAGTGCTGGCAAGATCAAGGTTTCAAAAGTATTCATAAACGATTGTGCAAGTGATAATTTTGCCCTCAGATCAACATTTGGCAGGAGCCTGAAATGCATCATACAACTGCATCTCTTATGTCCATTACAGTATTATGATCAGTTTTCTCTTCCCTTTCAACAAATCAGAAAACTGATTCCTTGGACCAGCTTCTCACATACCCTCAGAATTTCCTTTCTTTGAAATCTTTACTGGGTCTCCAACCTTGTTAATCTTAAACAAAAAACAACAGTTCATATACCTGTGTTGGACACAGATGTGGGGGAGACTAAAGCACTTTGCCATTGCAGGGTCATTTCCTCTTGTTTAGTACCATCACCACTTCCAATTATATCATGTGTAGATGCATTTGTGTCCTCAGATGAGGACATATCCATATTCATGTCAGTCACCTTCATTGTCAAACAAGAATCTCTAAGTCAGTTAATAAGACTAGAAAACAGTATGCAAAATGTACTTTCCATATCAATGCCAGGCTTCACATATTAACATTCTGACCTTAGCTATTTCCAAGGATTGATCAAGCTCTCTCCCAGACTTTTTGACTGCCCCACTATCTCTGCTGTGCTAGAACTTCTGCCTGGAGTTTACCTGTCCCTCTGTTGTCCTCTCTTTAAATTATCCTAACTCAGTGACCTCCATTTCATAGCTGGTCTGCAAGATATAAATTGCAATGTGAATTTAAATGTTAAAGATGAGGCTGACAGGAAGAGCAAAGTATAAAGTTATCTGAAATAGGTTATTTGCAGAGATTCATTGCTTATGGACTGCAGTAATTAGACATCAATGCCTTAAATGTCTTGCATTTTTCAACATGGGACTCGGACTCTGTATTATTTTCTACCACACTTCTCTAGCTGTCAGGCTGAAATGTCCAATATTACCCTGGAGACAGACTGCCAAGTTCATTAGCAGAGGGTACAGTGGCAAGCTGCTCTGTAAAAATGCCAAGACTGCCTACACTCCCAAATTTGAAGCTGCTTCTGTGGATGTGCCTCTTGAAAGCTGCTAAATGTTCCTCTTCATTCTCCAGAGTTGGTATAAATTATCTTTTTCATCTCTTTCTGCATTAAGTAACCAGAGTTCAACTCTCACTTCCTGCTCATTACTCAAATTCCTTCACAAAAAGTTGTAAGAGGGGGGTTTTATCGGATTTAAAGTGTAGGAGATGAAGCACACTGCTCAGCAAGTGTCTTCCAGTAATTCAGAAAAAGAAAGGTCCTACTGTAAAGTAAGTAGTTTAGAGGGTTCATTTCTATACTTGCTTCATCTCCTCCACACATCTCTATCTAGTGCCCAACAACATACTCCTCATTCATATTAGCAGACATTTTGAGATGGAACACTTCTGTTTACACTGCTTCTTCCCCAATGCTTAAAACATTCTAAAAATGTTTTTCACATATTATTGTTACCTGAGCTTGTTTTGTACCCTTTCAAGACCATATAGTCAATGGCTTTCTCACTCAAAAAGCCGGCACAAACATTTAAGTTGTTCTTCAAAATGTACACTATGGATGCACTGGTATCAACTGCAGAGCATAGGGGAAAGATACCCACATAGGACTAACATGACCAGCACATTTTCTGTGTTCCCCTTTTTACTGCATTCCAATATGTTCTAATACAAATTTCTTATATAGTTTATGAAGGAAGGAGAGGGAACTGAGAGACGAATACATGGCTACATAAAAACATGGCAAGCATGTAAAAATTAAAGTCATATCATAGACCATAGCATAGCTCTTCATTGTAGATATATATTGGTGACTTAGAAATAAACTATGTAATATCTCCAAAGAGATTTTAAATAAGTGTTTAACACTAACAAATATTGTTTCTTTTTAACCACACCTAAGAATATTTCGAAAATTTAAAATTTGCAGAATGAACTGTAATTCCCTCACTATGCTCCATTTATTAGAAAACAGTGAATAATTCAGAAAAGACAGGAAGAAATTGATAGTCTGGTTCCAACTCACAGTGGCTTGAAACAACTATAGCTGCAATGGCAACTTGCGCTCACAGATTTTTTCACCAATCAGACGAGGATACAGCATCAACTACATTACATATGTGTAAACATCAATGTAGATGTTCAGCCTTAGCTTAGAATCCACTGCTTGTTAACTGCCTTTGCTTGCATAGGCACAACAAAACCGTTACAGTACCTGCCACATCATGTACTTCATGTCACAGTAGCAATTTTAACCTTATACATGTAAGTTGCTCTTTTTGTCCTTCCCAAAATTCTTACTAAAGTCACAGAAGTACCTAAAGAGAAAAATCAACATATTCTATCAGAACCTGTGCCCAGTGTATGGGCTTAGTAACAGACAGAATTATGCTGTAAGTTACCAGGACTGTACTGGTAGTACTGTTATCTTTCTAATAGCTAAACAAATTTCCCCTGTATTATAATACTCAATATTTCAGAGCATTAGTTACCTGAAGACTTCACTAAAATACTGATTTTGAAATATAGGTTACTTTTTAAGAGCCCAGCATTTCATTCTGTAGCCAGAGAACTAAAAGCTCAATGATACATTAGACAACATATTCACTGTGCATTGTTCTGTAGACAGGACTGTACATTATCTGAAGACAATGAACATATCAGTACCATAAACTTGAATAAAAGAGCTGAAGGAGGAAAAATGCCAAAATGTGGGTTTGACCTCTCCAAGGATCACACGGCTATGGTTGTAATAGATGGAACCAGAAATAATAGCATTTTGAGACCAGGAAATAAAAATGCTACCCACAAAATGGATGGGAAGTCACAAGATGCTAACCAAATCACTTACATTGTTCTCAAAGTTCATCTACAAATGTAAATAGCAGAGGACAAAGAAATATCAACAAAACCGACTGTCAAAATGTATGAAAGAATGCTTCAGTTCTTTTTGTGTAGGTCTGTGTGCAGTGTCCACTTGTACTATATTCTTAGTGTTTAGAGGTATGATTAAGATTGGCTTTTATAGGCTCAGTCTAAGGCTCACTTAGGTCAATAAAATTTTTTTCTTCAGTTACAATAGTTTCAAATTTTGTCCTAGGTTAAAAAATATATTTTCTAGATAGCTAAATGACTCCTACAAAAGCAAGGCATGATAAAGACTGCACAGAGTGTAAAAATGTGTGCATTTGTTAGCCATGAAGCAGCACAAGATCTTTATAAACCAGGTACTGTAAAAAATGCAAAAAAAAAAAATCTGTCAATCTATATTGGGTTCATCTCATCTGTAAGGAACACCTTCTCCTTAGTAAGCATATCACCTTACCAAAAAGTAGATTGAAATCATACTATCCATCTCGGTATGTGTATATTTGCATACAGAAATGACAGGGAGCAAAGCAATAAGTAATTACTGCTTCACAGCCATATCACTTAAAAATACTGGGCAACAATTCTCTGAAAAGCAGCATGATTCAGGAACAGTTAATTCAACAAAAAAAATCCAATAAGCATGAAAAGGTCAAAAGCCATTGGATGTGCTCAGAACTGTCAGAAAATAGCATATTGAACTGAAGCCACAGGAGAGCACTGACAGGAAAAACTTAGCACTCTCAGATCTAATTTGGTCAGAACATCAAGACCATCATTCCATCACTTGTAAAACTTCTTTGTTGCAGTTAAAAGCTGCTGCACTCAGTTTATTTGCATGGAAATTACACCCTTATCAGAATTTTACAATATGCAGCACCAGTGTCCTTTTACTTCTTAAAACACTTAGATTTTTTTCTAAATAAAGAAAGATAATGTTAACCAAATATAATCCTACAATAAGCTTAAGCTCAAACACATGCTTAGTAAAAAAAATCCAAAGGCTATTTCCCATTACATAATTAGCACAGATTAAAAAAAAAAGAAGAAGAAGAAAAAAAGAAAACAAGCAGCATAAATCTACCACAGCTGTGAAAGGTAACAGCACAAAAAAGAAAAAAAAAAGGTAAAACCAGGAAAAAAATTTGAACCTTTTCCACAATATATACTAGTTAGACAGTCTTCATCTAATTGAATTTGTGCTGAATCACAGCTTTGCCAAATTCTGTTTTTAATGAAAAACGCTTCCCTTTACTTTTGAAAGAAAAGTCACCATAGAACGGATTGCACCCAGGGGAGTAAAGAAAATGTAGAAGAAAGAAAGTGCTTTGTAATTATACCAAAGTGAGGATGTGCAAACAGCAGTCACATGCCTGTTGGCCACACACGCTTTTACTGAGAGCAGCAAGCAGTGCCAGGAGCAGCTCTACAGGTGCAGCAAGGCAGGATGCAAAGCACCCTCATGCACTGCTTTTGCCTGGAAGAGGAAATGACACAAATTTGTGGTTTCTGGCCACTTAATATAGCAGACTCCTCCTCACAGATGTGAAAGAAGTGGTGTGACATATTTACTTTATGCACAAGACAGAGAAGAGGCAGCAGAGCAAAAAATATGACAAGGAGTATGGAAAATGACTAGATGTTAGAAACATAGTCCTCAAACAGATAATAATATAACACTTATAGTAGATCGGGGAATTTTGAAAACAAATGATCATTCAACTTGAATATTAACATATCCATATATATAAATATACATGTATGTACATCTGTATTCATATAGATTAGTGCTATACTCCATCAGAAAATATAGCTTTATGCAAACAAGTCTTATGTTTAATAGACCTTAACTTAGAATATTCAGACAGACATATAAGTGTTTCCAGTCTTGGAATAAAGCTACAATTACATTAAGAAGTATCAGAGCAAGACACATGATTTATTTGAATACAAGGCTTTTGGCTACCAACTATTCTAGACAAAAATTACATAGAACAGAATACCAAGCTGTATATATTCCAAAATAAAAAGTTGCAAATGCACATACCAGCAGAGTGACCTGAGTATGGAATTCATAAAATACAAAGCTGATATATTGTACTTGTTACCTCTCCATTTTAGATGTGAGGGGACTAAATCCCTTTAGGTAATATCAATCAACAGAACTGATCACCTCCCTTACATTTAGCTCCATGTTGATACTGCCTCCTTCAGCAAGGATGTTTCAGAACAGGACCCCATTTTGCCACCCTACTGGATGAGAGCCATCTAATGCTGTCTCAAAAAAACCACACTCAAGCCCATTTCAAAGCTACCATTGGGATTTTTCCCTAAGATCTGCCAATATTTGTGTAGATAAGTTTGAGTTAATGTCATAGTGAAAAGGCTGTTGTTATCATCATCATCATCATCATCGCTGCTTATAATTCTCAACATAAAGAAGTAACCTAAAAAAACTGATTGCGAAATAATATCCAAGAAAG
Source organism: Pycnonotus jocosus (assembly GCA_013400435.1). NCBI lineage: Eukaryota > Metazoa > Chordata > Aves > Passeriformes > Pycnonotidae > Pycnonotus > Pycnonotus jocosus. The sequence goes on from VWYP01031393.1 coordinate 279,861, forward strand.
AAAATAAAAATATCTGAGAATTTTTCAGTCCTTCCCTATTATGGAGCAAGATATCCTGGATATCTTGCTGGCTATCTGGATCCCTTACAGTATCTACTTCTCAAAATTTATCTATATTTTATGGAATGACTAGACAAACTAAGAACATTCCATTCATCTCTTATTTTTCAAGACATTTCTAAAATATGTTCAAGAAGTCTTAGATTACAGGATTGAGGAAAAAGATAAAATACTTCAGGAAAAGACCCCAAGAAATCTAGAATCTGAGTTCACACCTAAAGAAAATACTACTCAGTGAGGATAGCTTCTCTGCCATGGCTTATGTCCCATCTGTGGGGTTTTCCTGTGTGGAGAGTAACAACAAGCAGATGTGAGAATGCTTGCAGGATGATAATTTAGTGAAACAAAGAGTCATTCAACAGCATCTTTCTCCCACCAATCTTCAACACTTCTGAGCAGGGTAGTTCCTTTCAAACAAGATTATGCCTGCCTCAATCCTCATGTACTTTGCAATCTCCATTCTGGTGGAACCCCTTCGGCTGCTTAAACTTCCCTTAAAACCAGAGAACATTTGAAATCACTTTCCCACCTTCTCAATCTAACTCTTGTCCCACTCTTCACCTCCAGTCCCTTACTGAACTTAAAATAATGTATTTATTGAAAACACCAGCAACAACACAATAACAATAATATTAATAATAATAACCACCATCATACACATTATTTTGAAACCTGATTTTATGCTAGGAACATCACCATAATTTATTTACTCTACTTGAATAATAAACCAGAAAATATGACTTTATCATTCCAAGCTATTACATTTTGCTTTCAATTTTTCATTTTTCTTCTTTATTTTCTGGATCTAGTTTCTACCACATACTCCAGTGTAAGAAGGCACAGTCAGAACTGAAGAAACAATCAGAGCTGCAAAGAAGGAAATGGGTTTTGTAAACAGCACAACTCCATATGCCAGAGATCCCACAGTCTACTGCCTAGCTACAGCTTTGCCAGTGACTAACTGCAGGAGCTTGGTCAAGCCACTCAATCTCTCAGTTCCTCAGCTGTCCTTTGGAAAGCACTATTTTACCCTAAAATAAAAGCTGTTGCACACAATTTCCAGTCTTTATTTTAACACAAAGCTTTTCTCTTTATACCTATGCAGTATAGTCTCCATTCATCTTGGAGAATAAAGGGCTCTCTACTGTGGAAGTGCTGAGTTTGGTTTCTGATGATCCTATTTAAATGTCAGAAAAATTACCACTTAAAATTCAAAATAAAAGGAAAAGGGAACAAAATCCTCAGGGAGGAATCTCTACTGGTTTAGGAAGTTTTATTTAAGTTACATGTTCTCCACCCCCTCTCCCTCAGACCTAATCACCATGTCTTATATTAAAGACATAAAATGTAACTTTAGTCAAACAATTTAAATTAGTTATACAGAACTTAGAGTTATCAGTTTTGTTGAAGCCCCAGGTGAATGGTACTTCAGTGCTATCAAATTCAGCTCCAGCACCAAATCTCTCAAGGTTATTTTCTATCTGAAATGTAACCCAAATCCATCAATTATATAAATTCCTTTGGGTTAAAAAGCTGTAATAAATTGCTCTAGCTCTAAGAAGATGAGTTTGACGAACCTGTCAGTATTATTAGCAATAATAAACTGTGAATATTCTGACACACCCTGATACTCAGAACACACTGCTAAAGACTCAAGGTTTTGCAATAAATATACAGTAACTATGGGATCTTTCACTGGGTACTCACAGCCAAGTCAAATGTTTAATTTCTTCATTATCTTTACTAGTGTGTAAACCAAAAAATATCCCAATTCTCCAACTCTGATATTTGGGAAGTAAAGTGTACATATGTTGAGAAGACTGCATTTTCATACAATTCATTATTGAAGGACACAGATTAATTTTTAAAAAAACCTTTTTAGAATCTTGAAACATATCCCAACTGTTGCAGTGCACTACTTTTTTCTCTAAAGCAGTCCAGGAAACAGCCAAGGTCTTCCATATCATCCCTCCCTGCATGGCCTATTTAATAGCAGAGCAGAACTCAGATCAGAGGGCTGTTCCAGAGAATAAGGAATTTCTAACAAGGGAATTTGAGTATTAGAGCAGCTTGGCCAGAATTCTGAAAGGCTGTTTGGGAGGGCAATATGAAGAATCAAGTTCCTTTTTTGTGTTATTTTTTCCTAAGGGGAAAAAAATAAATAAGGTCTCATCTTGCTGTATCAGCTTATACCAGATAAAGACCAAAGGGAAATCAGTCAATAGGACAGACATTCCCAGAAGATCCTTTTGCACATTATTATGTAAACATTAATTTATTCCAGTTTTGTAAGCTTCTTCACTCTTTGTTCCCCAACAATTTCGGTACCCTTTCACCAATTCAAATTAAGTTGAGATGAAGCTCCCAAATGGGATAAAATCCCTGTAAATTTGGTAAAATGCAATAGCATGGAAGAGAAATGGAAACTCTAAAGTGCCTCTACTGGCAGACAGGCTACAAAATCAGGTCATCCCTCTTGGATACAAAAGGATTCACACAACAGTTTCACTTTGGGATATAAACCCATAGGAAGCCAAGCTTTGAACTTTCCACCACTCACAAAGAAATTGTGGGGTTTTTTGCAAATTGTTAAATTTACCCTGCCTTTTTCAAGCTGCCCCAAATATCTGCAGCAATACTGCTTGCAAAGGCTGCTCAAGAAAGAACAGACCTATCTCCCACCAGCACTGCCTCAACACAAACCTATTTTTGGAGCGGCATTCCAGTTCTAGGATAATTTCACATACAACCTGCCCACTTCCCCAGGTAGTCTGACGTTTTGCTAACACAAGAAATGAAGGTCTATCTTAGCACAAGATCAAGATTATTTCACTAGAAGCAGTATTTGCCTATAATACTGTGACTATCTTTTTTAATTTCTTGCCCAAGTTGGTGCAGCACCCAAACTCCACATGAAACCTACTCTTGTCCATATGCATTAACAGCTTATGTATTTGCCCTTTATTAATTTCTCCTCATACAACATGGTATTTTCTCAGATGAAATAAAGATCTCATGAGTGAGCTGGCCTCAGACCTGTAAACTGTTAACACAGATTTGATTAAGGGATGGTCATTAAAATGAGATCAGTGGAGCCTTTGACATAGGTAAAAGCTTTCAGGGGACAGGTTTTCAGGATAAGGTTTTTATTTGCAATTTATAGAGATGCTGGAGGATATCTATGAGTGCTCAACTCTTTCATAATATTTGACTCTCTTACATAATTTCCCAGTGAGGTTCTTTGTCTCCTTGTCTCTGTTCCCTCTCCTTTAAATTCTTTACACTGCCTTCCTCACTTGAATTCCCTTTCCTCACACAATTAATTCCCTTCATTTGGGTATTTCACTCCTTCCTAATGTGGATTCTGCCTTCAAAGATAAGGGTAGTTAAATATAGATTATATGGAACAGATTTGTCCAGGACACATTACTCTTTAGAGGACAGGTGGAGGAGATATTTGTGCTTTAATATAATAGTAAATACACATGAGACAATGCTAGCAGCAGCACAGCTACACATAACACCAGATTGCTGGCAAATGACAGATAGACTTTATCCTGAAGCCTCACTGGGGAGCTCAAATCTGTGTTTTTTAAACCCATCTGGAGTATTCAGTACCCTTGGTGCAATGAAGCCAACACGAGAAAAATGTGAAAAATGTGGGAATGTGGGGGGTTTTTCTCTTTGTCTCTCTTTCCTTTCTCTCTAACTGTTCCAGGTCCTAATTAATTATAGATATCTGCTTCTCATAATGACAGACGACTTTCCCCCCCCACCCCCCAATGGAAACAGTTTGGCCTAATTAATTCTGACATTTCAGTCAGCACACTGTGAGCTTGCTTACAATTTTGTAGCATTTAAATAAATAAATGAACAGACAAACAAACAAATAAATAAATAAACAGCCTATCTCCCCAGCAGCTAACATAGTTTATTCAGCTTTGTGGAAAAGCAGACAGACAGAATCATAATTTACCATAAGACATCTCTCACCCCAACCCAAACAGACATATTTTAAGGGAAGTACATTCATACCCTCATGTTCTTGCTCAGTAAGGAACAACATAAATTTAGAGGGAGGAAAGGAGATTGAGGTAAGAAACCAAATTAATGGCCCAGGTTTAAAAAAGAAACGAGAGAGATGTTCCAGTGACCACTGTCAGCCCAGGAGGGCTGCTGAGTCCAGTGTGATGAAAGGTCTACAGTAAGTGAAAGGGACAGCGGTGAATTTGTGGTGGTTCGAGCAGCCATGGGATTGTGGAAATCAGCACTAAGAAATGTGGATAATGGCACAAGCAGCTGCCCAAGGGAGGCTCAGGGAAAAAGGATTAATGACTGTCGAGAGTTGCTCCCCTTCCACTCCTTCCCTGAAATGCCAAACTGCTGAGCCAGTTATCAATCAAGAATGCGAAATACATTGGCGGATTGATTGGGTTTGATACAGTGGCAGCCAGCTATACTTTTGAACACTCCTTGAAAACAATTTTTACTGTGCGATGCTGGAGAAAGCCAACAAATAATAAACCTGTCACAGTACTCACAGAGTGCTCGTAAATACTAAAGCTGCTGCAGTGCCTTGCAGCTGCAAATGGGAACCATTCCAAAGCCTGAAAAATCGTCAGTACTTAATCGTTGCATCTGATATCAATTCTAATTTAAACTTCTACTCTCTCTTCCCCCATGTCTTATCTTCCCTCAGCAGAAAACACACGAGTCTTAATAAAGAGCGTGCTGGTATCTGCCTTTCCTTTTAGTGGGTAAGGCATAGGCTTCTTTTCAGCTACTCTCCATTTCTCCTGTAATTTATTCTGTTCTTCTGAGCGCATTTCAGGCTCAAATGTTTTTAAATGAGAGAATGAAGCTATATAACAACCAAGGACAACCATGTAGCCTTTACTCAGGCAAAACTAAGTCAGCAGGACTTTGCCTGACCAAAGGCAGATTAGAAGCTCAGTCAGAGTATTTTATTTTGCCTTTGCCACAGAGAAAGCAGAAAGAAGTTTTCACTCTGTATCAACAACTGTGCTCCCATTCCTGAAATGGAGAAAGAACTACAGTAAATAGACCTTGATATCTTTAGAGACATGAACATGTAAAGCAGATGTGTGGTTTTGCAGTATTTTTGGCCTTACATGTTGTATACCAGGCCTAATGAAGTCCTGATCATTCAGTTTTAAAAAGATAAAGAAATCCTCATCAAACACTGAAGCTGTAGAAAATACACAGCTTTTTGCCATAGCTTATGGTAGTATCTTGAATGGTTTGCAGACAGAGCTGTACCCTTTTGTTTTCATGATATCTCTCTCAATAATTATTCTTTCTCTTATCATCAGTGGGTACATCACAGTAGACTAATCCCTCTCTACACAGACTAAAAGGGCACATTCTGGACTCGAATAAGGATCATGTAATTTCAAATAATATTTTTGTATTTTTATAGTACTTCCATTTATAAATTCCTCTTCACAATCTTTAAAAATCACTGTTTATGATTCTGGAAAAAAATGTCAGCCTTTGTGAAAATATAGGGAATATATTGCTCAATAACAAAAGACAAAACACTCTGTCTCATAGGAAAGATCCAAACAACCCACTCTTCTGTTTCCATCATTGTCAACAGCAGAGACATGCAGGGGAGGAGCATAAAGTAAATGCAGCATGATCCTCCTCCTCTCACATGCTTCTGTCAACCAGCAATAAGCTTCTGAAAACATCTGGTCCTGTACGCTTTCTTGTAAATTCTGTGTCTATGTACAAGGCAGTAAGAAACTTCCCTAACATTTGTTGTGGTTTTATGATGTAATTTCCATACAAATGGGAAATATCGCACACACAAAACAGACAAAAAAGCAACAACAAAAAAGAAATTCAGCATGTTAGTCAGCTACACACTGAGCAAACATGGTTTGTAATTCTTAGACAACCTTTTCTCGAATTTTTCTCCCCTTTAATGTTCTCGTTTGGATACAGGTATGGTGTTCACTCACGCTGTTACCATTCCTCCTCTTTTCTTTTTTATTTCCATCACACTGAAATATCTTGAACCCTTTGGTTTATGTGACACAAGGCCAGCAGAAAGTTAGTTCCTTATATATCAGGGATTCAGGTGGAAATATCAGATATCTCTGCTCCAAAGGCATTCCAACATCCCATAGTACCAGAGTCTGAATGCATAAAAATACAAAGATGGCAGCAGTGGGAAAAAAAATGCTGTTTAAGTGCATCAGAGCTGAACATCCTAACTTGGGACAGTGCTGTAAGCATCTGCTTGACCTTGATGTAACTGCCAAACTTCTTGACCGGCAAAGTCTCTCTAACAATCCCCAAGGTCCTCGTATTCCATCTGTTCAGCTGTTTACAGCTTCCTAAAGACCACCCTCCTTCCTCTTGTCCTGGTTTCCATGACTTCTTAAAGATATGTTCAAAGCACAGCTGCTAAGTTCAGAAAAACTGGCAAGAATAGGAAAAGAGAACATTGTTGGGCATCATTTTTCAAAATCTGATTAATATTTTTACTGAGAAGTTAAAAGTCAGACCTCAGAACTGACCGGGACATATCAATGTATTCAAAACTGTAAATCTAAACAGAAGCAGTGACGCTTTTAAAGTATAATTTTAGCAGTTAAGCAATAATTATCTGGGATACTCCTTTGCTATATGCAGTAAATCTGGAATTCATAGGAATGTTTTTGCTGTTGTTTTGCTTTTGGATTTGGGGAAATAAAGAGGCAAGAGAATTAACTGTTCTGTGCAATTTCTTTACATAAAAAGAAAAAATTAATTTCATTTAAAGATGATGACATCAAATTGAGACAGACAGTCATTGCAAACAGATGACTTGACAGTAGGCCAGATTACAGCATAATCTGCAGAAAGTGTAGCTGGAGAGCAGTGATTAGTAGTGTCTGTATGACATGTACATGCACAAAACTATAAATGAATGTCCTGGTATCACAGAATCATAGAACATCCCAAGTTGGAAACAGCCATCAGGATCATCAAGTCCAGCTCCTGATCCTGCACAGAACATCCCAAGAGTCACACCATGTGCCTGAGAGCACTGCACAAATGCTTCTTGACCTCTGCCAGGCTTGGTGCTGTGACCACTTCCTTGGTGAGCTGTTCCAGTGCCCAAACAGTCTTTGGTGAAGAATCTTTTCCCAGTATGCAACCTAAACCTCCCCTGACAGAGTTTCATGCAATTCTGGTGGGTCCTATCCCTAGCCACCATAGAGAAGAAATCAGTGTCTGCTCCTCCTCTTCCCCTGACAAGGAATTTGTAACTGCAGTGAGTTCTCCCCTCAGTCTCCTGTTTTCCAGGCTGAACAGACCAAGTGACCTCAGCTGCTCCTCAGATGGCTTCCCCTCAAGACCCTTCACCATCTTCATAGTCCTCCTTTGGATGCTCCCCAGTAGCTTTATATCCTTATATTATGGCACCCAAACCTGCACACACAGAACTTACTTGTTTCCATCAGAAAATCATTATGTCATTATCTTCCCCAATTTTATCTGCAAAGTTAACAGGTAAGGTTTTTCTTTCTATTTCTCCAGACTTACAGGAAGATGTTAGCTGAATGTGCTTCTTTATACCTTGTGCTTCTGTTGTAAGTTTTCTTGTTAATAGATTTCATGAGCATTCCATGTAAAAATAGTCTCCTACCTTTGTCTCCAGGAGACATGAATTAAGCAATGAAAATACTATTGTCTTATTTACCTCCATAAGGAAATGTGAATAATTCACAAAATTAATGCATTTACTGGTTTGGAACTAAGCTCAATATTATGAACCAGGGCTATGTAGTTACTGGGACAGGCTACCTAGAGAGGTGTTTGGTGTTTCAAGCCTGCCAGTGTTGAAGAGGGATTTGTACAACAGCCCTGATGATACACTTTAGTTTTTGCTCAGTCCTGAAGTGGTCAGGCAGTTGGACTCAATGATTGCTGTACGTCTTTTCCAACAGGAGCTATACTGTGCTATGGTGTTCTACTCAAAACCTTACAAATTGCTTGCTGGCTGTAAGCCTAGTCAAACTTCTCTATTGCCTTTTTTTAGTTTCATCTTGCATGGAAATTCCGGTGTTGAAATAGGACTAACAGCAAAGGACTATAAAATCTAGATAATGCTGTCTCGAAATGGAGGCACTTCTGGTCTTCAGGATCACTGACTAAACTAAAGAGCATACTGAGGAAAACTTACACTGAGAAGCTTAACATGGAAAATATGAGGACTTGAAGCTATGGATTTATTCTATAAAAAGTTACTGGAAATATTTCCAACAAATAACATGTGCTTGAAAGCTTGGACTCTGGTTGTCCAAATATCAGAACACAAATGATAAACCTCTGAAACCTGTTATTATTTCAAGGATGTAACTTGTATTGGGCATTTGAATATTTAGGCTTGTCAACATTGCTCTGTTGCAATTAATTCAATGCCAACTTGCTTAGACTATCTTCCTTTTCAATAAGATCATATCACGTTGTTGTTTAACTCCTTCTGTCTTCTACCATGTGAAATTTAAACTCTCAAATTTAAAAGTTTTGGCTTTGCCATCAAGCCCAGAAAATCTGCAGAGCTTGAATCTCAACAATTCTTTAAAAAAAAAAAAATCCCATCTTCTCTGCTAAATATCATGTACCTAAGAAGGGAAGGAAGACAACAGTAGGTCAATCTCTCAATCCCTTCTCCATTCAACATTTTTCTTAAGACATATTTCTTCGATATTTTCAAGAAAACCCTTAATCATAACAACAGAAGTGTATGCAAGAGAGGAACTGAGTTAACTTTATTTCTGGGAAGTCTTCATATAGATTCCTATTTAAATCAACATGAGGACTTAGCTAGTACACATTCTCTATGCTTAACAATCATGCCAATAATAAATATTCATTAATTTACCACCAGGGGAGTATAGCTCAAACCAGGTACTGTACAACAAAGTTTATCTAATAGAGACAAGCACTCACAGAAAACCACAAAACTTAAACTCATAACAATGCATACTATGAAAACATAATTACATTTATATGACTAGCTGATACAAATTTGATAGTAGGCATTAATTATAAATGACCAATTAATAATATATTGCCACACAGCAAATTTAAAGAGCGTAACTCATTACTGGAGTTTACTGCTCTGTCTCAACACACTGTTGATTTTCTGCCATTTCAGTTAATATTTTCAACACAGCAGTCAATTAGAACTTGATGCTTATTCTACCTCACTTCACTGAGTACAGTGGTAGTTACATGGGCTTTTGGAGGGAAGGTTGGCATATAAAGGTTTCTAGGCAAAAAGAAAAAGAGATTTCCAATGAAAGGATTTGTCATCATATCATACAAAAAAAATATTTGTAGGACCTTTTTTCTTTCACTTTTGCCTGGACAGATAGTTATAGTATATGGTGATAAACTGCTAAGTAGTTATAATACATCACAACTACTGCTCAGTATTTGGAAGTCATTAAATGCAAACAGATACCTCTTTGTAGACAGCAGTATAATTTACCTCATAGGAGGGAGTTTGGGTGACCATAAACTTAGTGAATTCACTGAACAGAAGAGGAGGAAGAAGAAGAAGAGGGCATTGTAGAAAGGCCAGGCACTTCTGTGAAGGTGACACTGTCCTATCTATAATCCCCAGATTTATTGTTCTGCCGCCTTATCTCCCTGCAGGTTTATTTGCACTGTCTTCTGCTCCTTCAACATTATTTTCTCTTGGAGACCTGGGAACTTACACAGGGTCTGGCATCACTGACATACAACATTAGGGTGTCCTGAAGTCTCACACAACCCAATCACACTAAGGAACCCTCAAAAGCCAGCTGTGTTATTCCAGCTTATGGCAAATTTTTCACCTATATCTAACCAGTAGACTAACTCTGGACTTGTAGCAAAGATCAAATACAAGGCACTTTCTGTTCCCATGTGTAGTGTCACAATCATAAGATAAATTGTTCCACTGTAAAAAATTTATATAGAAATTCTTTACACTTTACTCTTCAATAAAATGTACCTTGATAAGATACACCTTTTTGAATGTTACCATATTGTAGAAGTATCATGATGAAACTTCATTCCACATAGAAAATAACATTATGTCTTTGGAACCACTTATAAATCCCCAGTATTTTAATATTGTTTAACAACATGAAGAAAAAGTACTTTGAGTGCCCTATTTTCAGAAATAAATATCTAGACAATGTCATAAGAACAGAAATTTTAAAGGTTTTCACCATATCCAAAGCACTCCTAACTCAGAATGCAACACCAATTAAAAAATATTTCTATTCTTTATTTTCAAATTTTAATTCCTCTATCATACCATAAGTTCAAAGCATCACAAAATACTAAAGTAAAGCAAGTTTTTTCATCTCATATAGGAAAGGCTAAAACTCTGTTTTAGCAAAGAGAAATGTTCATTGCTTTGCCATTTTCATAATGTCTTTCATTTGCTTCACGTAACTATGAACTATAATACTGCAGAGGATCCATTATAGAAAAAGCAATAGCCAATTGAACAGATGGGAAGAAGAAATGGAATCACAAAGGGAGAGAGTCTAAGCTGTTTGTTCTGTTGTAGTTATGAGCTAACAAACTAGACCTTTATCAGAAATAAGAACCTAAGATTACCATTAACCTGTAAGACAGGAAAATGGCACTACAGATTCACCTCATATGTTCCCTCTGCCACTGTTTATTTCTCCCATTTTTCTTCATTTCTGTCATGTGGTTAGGCCATAGGCCTCCAGAAATCTTTTTAACCTGCACATTGGAGGCCTTTTTAAGCACCCCTCCACTTAAATAGCACCATTCCCACCTGAGCTGCTTACACAGAGGAAGCCAGCTGGAACAGCCACACTTGTCTTGTTTTGCAAACACAGAGCAGCCAGAGGTGTACACTTAGACAAAAAAAAAAAAA
>VWYP01031393.1:290902-342793 GCA_013400435.1 Pycnonotus jocosus
AGCCAGTGTCATTCCAGGACTACAGAACCACAGAATTTTCTTGAGACCCCATATGGAATACAAGTGATTGCTTGATTTTCTGTGATGAAAAAATAAACTCTTCTGCACCAGAGGGAAGGAAGCAAGAGAAGCTCTAACCTAGGGAATACTCTCAGGGTTTTGGCAAGAATAGTTTCGCATTTTCAGGTTGCTACTTCTACCCACAAGCAATTCCTGAGCATGGGTAATAGTGTAATTTCAAACTGCTATTCTTTGTTTTATCACAACCTAAGCATTATATATTACAGAATTACAGTTTCCCACACAGTTCTGTAACAGCAAATCCTCTACAAAACAACAGACTATTCTTACATTATTCTTGGGAAAATCAGGTTTTACATGGGAAAACAAGAAAATGTATGCCCTTAAAGTTGTTCTTTAATTATCATCTTCTTGTCATATTAAAATAAGGTATCTCTTTACTGAACTTGGCATTCAAACATTAAAAAAGGCTGATGTAGTGATTTGTAGGTGTACAGGAATACTGCACTCACAAAAAGTACATAGAAGCTTGCACCAGTTTAATGAGAATTGATGATGGTTCTGCAATTTCTCATCCCTTTTTACAGTGGTTGCCATGAGGGAGGGGCAAATGTGTGTCATGCTCCCTTGCTACAATCAGGGTTTAAGCATTATGTCTGTCCATTTAAAGAGCTGCTCTCTTCTGATCTTCCTAGTGTTCTGTAATTAGACAAGCTACCCATTTGTCTTCCACACTATTTGCACTTTCACTGATTTATAGAAAAGGAGTAGGACTGTTTATGACATACAAAATATAGAGCAGGTCATAAGTGTGGATTATTTAGTAATGTTCCATATAGAACATTTGGATTACTAAAATCTTATTTAAAAACCTATAGGAAATGAGAGTATTGCTTGTAAATAAGAGTGAGGCACAACTGCAATTTCAGCCTTAGACAGATTCCAATTTCACTTTTTGAGCTATGATTGTTATTTGTGTTGCAGTGATGTAAGGACCCGTTCCCAGTCAATGAAGTCATCTTCTCTGAGACTACAGAGCACCTTCATCAACAACTATATTGCTAGCATGAAGGCAATGAGGACCTGGTCTCCGAAACATTTGGAGACATGCAGGGCACCCTAAAGGGAATAAGAAGCAAGCAAATAAATACTGCCTGGTTAAGACAAGAGCCAGAAGGTAAAAAAGTCACATAAGGGATGAAGGAAAGAATGGCAGAATATGATTTTTCTACCATCTCTATTTAAATGAGAAATATGTGTCTGGTAGAAAAATTAAAAAATCATGATACTTAAATAAATTAGCTGCCAGTTTAACAATATTATTTTTCTACTCATGGGCACCATTTCCCATTGACAAAAGATGAAGATCCCTTCAGGAGCAATAACACATTTCTTGTGCCAGGATTTAGCAACAGGCCTTGCTGGAATCAGGTAGTGAAGAAATGCTATGTTAATGTTTGTAGCTTTATTAAAGAGCCTTTTTTGTTAATGAGGATTAACCCCCCAATGAATGGTGTGTAATGGCATTTTATCTGTAACATAGAAGTGAGATATTCATAGATATGGAATAGTTATGATGTGTGAATACAATGACAAACATACATCTTTAAAAATAGCACTGTTTCCATTATTATGTGGATGTTAAATATAAGCACTACAGTTAGCTTTATTTGTTTCCTTAAGCATGTATCTATTTTTCATGCAATGCATCTGTGCAAGCCACTTTTTCTTCCTCATATATTTCTTCTCCCACCCACATTAGATTTTTTTCAATTTCATTTTTGTTTTCAGAGGTTGAAGATCTCTTTTTAAGGCTAGAGAAAGGGAAAAAAAAAAAAACCAACCAAAAAAACACCCCACAGTTTTCCATATTCCTATAAGATTAAAACACGGTTTACACTATGGGCCAAATACTGGTTCCTTGAAAATGAACTGCAGAAAAGTTCAGAACTACAGTGTAGTTCATCTGGCACTCCAAGTTCCAACTGTTCATCCAAATATATAAAAAACAGTAAGGATTAAAAACTGAGCTGGAAATTTCACAAGCCTTTTGAGAATTATTTCATATTCTCCCTCTTATTTGATCTGAGATAGAAATTCTCTAAACATTTTTCAGCATCTGTGAAGACAGTCTTTATTAGAGACAGATTACAAGCTTCATAAAACTGAAGAATAGTGCAGTATGATGAATGGACAATCAATTGATTTTTTTAAAATAATTTTTTGAAAAGGATAATAGTCCATGTTACAATATCTTTGTACAAATAAATTCACATAAATCACTAGCATTTTATTTTATTTGTGTTGGTACTATTACCTATTATGCTTAAGAGTTTTTAAAAATTTACAGTTATTAATTTACTTTGAAGCATTCAATTGCCATGAACTAATAATAGAGTAGCAAAAGGTACCTGGTCTGTTGTCACTATAAAACAGTGCTGCTCTTTTAAATGAGTGAGCAATGTCAGGAAATTGTGTATGCTGTCTGAGCCAGCATGGACAAGCAAGTAGTTTCAGCAGTTTCTCCAGAGTTCTTGAGTTTTAATGGGATATGCATTAAGGGAATATGCTGAAACCCTCATCTGCTGCAGTGTCTGCTCCTCCAATACATCAGAGTCAAGATTATGTCATATGCGTAGACAGGTTTGACAGAGATGGACAAGTTAAGTCAAAGTAAAAGAAAATTAGGTGCAGGTCCTGTAGAAAAAAGTTCTTAAGTTCACACGGCATGCCTGATGCACAGGTCACACATCCCAGCTAGTTTCTTCTTGGAATTTTTATTTTTGGCAAAGTTTAAATGCAAGAAACATCTAAAATATCTCAGCTTTCATTTCAGCTGGCACATTTGGTTAGCTTGAGTAGTTCATAATAGTTAACTTAAATCCGACAAAAATTGTTTTATGGTGATCAGAATTTTCTCATTTTGAGTGCAACCATTTCTAAACTCACCTCTTAAATCTTCAAGTACCAGAGAGCAATAGCTGTACTTTATCTCCCCTATACTCTACTATTTTTTGCAAATTTCTTTCTAATTAAGCAAGATGCCTATTTGTTTTATTGTTCTAGAAGCTTTTTCAATAAAATAATGACATTTCAAGAAGTTTTAAAAAATATGAAATGTAGTACCATTCTTTGGTGAGTCAGTTATGCCAGCTACTTTAGATCCATTCTACACAAAAGGATAACAACAAGGTTAACAACTGAGTACAAATGGTTGCAGATCCAGTTTGGTCTGAATAAACAGCATAAGTGGGACAACACTACTCTAAAGAGACATTACTACAAGTCATCATCACCAAAGGAAAGATTTTGTTTTCCTGGCAGCCACAGAAACAGCTGACAAGAGAATCCTTCTTACTTTGACCACAGGTTGGTGGGAATTAGAAATCATCTGTTTCAATTCTCAAATCAGTTCTTCTCTCCTACAGGTCTAACTTACTAATACCCTTGACTGTTCAGTTTTCTCCTTAAGTTTTCAAAAGGCTCTACTAGGTAAGTTGCACTGCCTGGTGTTTGAGAGTTTTAAAATTACTTGGTCATCCTGGCCTGCAGAGCTCCTCACATGCCTACAACAATCAGATGATCCATTCATGGGTTTTTATTTTCCCTCCTGACTAATTTTCTTTCAAATTCCTCTGTGAAGTGCATAAGAGATCTAAAACTTTCTTCAAACCCTGCTTACTAAACCAACAGCTCCGCTATTTTTATCTTCCTATTTTATTCTTAGCTAATAATTTCATGATCAGACACATGCCTATAGAATATATACATTCATTGGGTTTCTTTATAAAGGTGATAACCTGCAATGCCCAGGCTGACATGTCACTAAGTACCCCACACAACATGCTCATATTTCACCAAAGCTCTTTAATAATTATCAAAGTTCTACATCAGGTTTCTACTGCTTCCTACCAGATGCTAACTAAAATTGCAAATCAAGCCTTATACATATTATTTTGGGATTTTTGAAACTCATACAAATGAAGAATTACAGAAGACCAATAACAATGGCTTGGTTTATAAGAAAAATAAAAAAATATTTCTCTCAAAAACCAAAAAAAGCACTTGATTGATGTGTGGCAAGTACATGACAACTTGGTTCAGTTCCTGATTAAGCCTAACAGGACTCTGTCTTTAGTTTTGGTAAAACAAAAATGATTTCTACTCACACTAACAGATGCTTTTGTTACTCAGCCCAGCAGGAAGGTTGCAAATTCAGTACTTAGAAAGAAGTCTGATTTACTGGAAACCTCTATCCCCTAACATCCATGTTTTTATAGCATGTTCATCATTGTAGCATTCAAGGTTGCAACACATTCCAATTAAAGTGAACACAAAAAGAAGCCTGTATGCCTCTCACATCAGTCCTTGAACTGTGCTTTGACAAGGATGCTTTGAGAAAGCCAAGGGGAAGAAAAATGGGGTTTTTTTCACTGTAGGCAATAATGTTAGTACTCATTGATCTCACTGGAAGTAGACTGAATAAGAAACAACTTATAAGAAGGCCCATGATCCTGAATTTGCTAATATGATTTTAGGCCTTATTTTACCTGTTGCATGTGCTCTTCAAACACAGAGAACTTAGAGCATAAAGTTTACAGTGCTTTAAAATTAAGGATCAAAAGGCTCTCAATGTTCTTTCACAACAGTAAGAAAACATGGTTCTAGCAGTCAGTATCTGCCATAGTGAAGTCCTCAGATACCTAGTTGTTTTTTAAACACCAAAATTTTTACTTAGTATAATATATCAAAGATTATTTGCCAAAGACTTCTGAGATTATCAAGATGGCAGTAAAATCACTGAAGATGTTCCTCCTATACTTCAGTAATTCAGCAGATGCTTGTTACTTAATTGCAGTATGACATTTGCAAAAGGAAGAACTAAAGCAGAAACAAATATAAAACTAAGAGCTGCTTGTATACTTTTTCTCCTTTTTAACCTAAACAATAATCTACCCTGGCATTTTCTTGTGCTAAGACAGGAACAAAACCATCAATCTTGGGTTTCTCAAAAAGCCTGAAAACAACTTTGTACTGTGTAGTGGAACAGTTTTGTTCATGATTCAGACTGACAGAGAGCAGATAACATCCACGGTTAATTAAATGTCCTTTTGCTAAACCACTGAATTCACTTTCTGCTCTGCTTCACAGAAGTATAATTTAGGATAAAAGCTACATGAGTATGAAGTTTGTGCTTGCAGTAAGTTTTATACCATAATTCTGAATATACTCATGGAAAAAAGGGATGTTACCACAATGGTAACCCTATCTCCTCTATTCACTCCATCTGTCAGTGTATATGTCAGGAAAGATGAGCCCTGGAACAACAATGTCCTTACAAGAACGTAGAAAGAAGAAAGAGAGATGGAGTCAAGTAGACAAATACACATACAGTATTGATTACTTCCATAGCAAAATAGAGTGAATGTGAACACATCTCACAAATAATACTGATTTCTGCTCCTAGACAACAGATGATCAGTCATGCAAACTTTGGAAAAGTAAGTAGTTTTAAAATGTTAATACTGTTGTCTACAAAGTCTTCAGGTAAGTCTTTTTTCATTTGGGACTGCACAGATTAATACAACTTCCCATCCCTTCAGCATCTTCTCAGTACTGCAGGCTTCACACAAGGCAGTGAAAGGTTTAAACAATATCAAATCTGAAACCCTTTGTGGCAATTCTTTTAGAGGCACTTCCAAATTCACTTGCCATAAATTCTTATAGCTCTGCACTATATGCATATTGGAAACTCCATTTTTAACACCTTATCAGCTGGGAAAAAGAATGCTGTAACTGTCTTCAAATGTAGGGTTTCCATTTCTGGAGGATAACTATGCTGGCAAAGATGGTGTTCTAAACAGAATATCCACAGTTGAGCTTAATGGGACTTACAGATATTTAGCATCTGAAATGAAATTATTTTACAGTGGACAAAAAAAAAAAAAATCAAGAGATAGACTTCCTAGTCTTTAAAATAAGCTATAGCCCTGCAACCTTAAATGATGTTTTAGTCATCAGTGTCTATTTAAATGTGCTCAAGTTATACCTTGGCTTTCATGAAAAATCAGACTTAATATATTATTGTGCTGTGTTGTGGTGGTGTGTTTTTAGCTTTTTCATGTTTATTAGTTATTGTTAAGTTTTGTAAAATGGTTTTGCCCTATGTACCCCTCCCCACAACTTATCATGGTTTTTTCCAAAGTTTGTATTCTGTTAGTCATAAGGTACAACCCCCTGGGGCCCTGCCTTTCACCCCAAGACCTTTCCCTTTCTTCTAGAAACTTCTGAGAGGCTGGTCNAAGAGCAGCTACGGACGGGACCTTTTGATATGTCCCGGTGCCAGGGTCAGCTGAGGCAATTTGGAACAAAGACACAGAGACACTGTGCTAGACAGAAAAAAAGTCAATCTGCTTTAGGAAATCAGATATTCCATACGTAAGTTTAAAAATCTCTCTGCAAATACAAAAATTGTGTCTCTCTACTGCAGGATAGAGAAAAACAATACTACACACTGTTTCAGTCTTTTAAAATCACCACAGTATCATAAATGCTGCCAAGAGATAACTGGCAGTAGCTGGAGACAATTTTCATGGAGAAATCTCAGATAAGCTGTCTTGCAGCAGTATATGAGGGAAGCTTGGATAACCCTGTATTCACAGAAACATGTTTTCTTCAAAATATGTTCCCTTACAAAAGGTGTGTTCTGCATTCTATTGGATTTGCATGCCAAGTTTTGGTAGAGAGGGTGCTACAGGGCTGACTTCTCTGAGAAGCTGTCAGAAGCTTCCCCTGTGTCCGATGGAGCCAATGCCAGATGGCTCCAACACAGATTCACTGCTGGCCAAGGCTGAGCCCATCAGCAACAGTGGCAGCACCTCTGGGATAATGGAGTTAACAAGAGGCAAAGAAAAACTCTAACAGCAGGCTGAGAGGGGAGTTAAAATACTGAGCAAAACAACTCTGCAGACACAAAGGTCAATGTAGAAGGAGGAAGAGGGCGTGCTCCAGGCACCAAAGCAGAGATTTTCCTGCAGACCATAGTGCAGACCATGATGAGGCAGCTGTGCCCCTGCAGCCCATGGAAGGACCACAGGGATGCAGAGATCCACATGCAGGACCCCACACTGGAGCAGGTGGATGCCCAAAGGAAGCTGTGATCCCATGGGCAGCCAGTGCTGCAGTAGGCTCCTGGCAGGATCTGTGGGGAGAGGAGCCAACACTGGACCAGATTTTCTGGTGGTATTTGTGACCCCATGGAAGGGACCCATGCTGGAGAAGTTCCTATAAACTGCACCCTGTGGGAAGGACACAAGCTGGACAAGTTCATGGAGGACTGTCTCCCATGGGAGGGATCACATGCTCCAGCAGGGGAATATTGTGAAGAATTCTTCCCCTGAGGAGGAAGGAACAGAAGAGACAGTGTGTGATGAGCTGACCAGAACCTCAATTCCCTGTACACTTGTGCCACTGGAGGGATGAACCAGTAGAGAATTTGTGAGTAAAAACAAACCTAGGAAGCAGGAAGGGGTGGGGGAAGATGTTTCCAAGATGTGGATTTATTTCTCATTATCCTGGTCTGATTGATTAAAAATAAATTAAACTCATTTCTCTGAATCAAGCCTATCTTGTCCATGACGGTAATTGGTGACTGATCTCTCCCTGTCCAACCCACATGCTTTTGTTATATTTTCTCTCCCCCGTGCAGCTGAAGAGGGTAATTCCAGAGCAGCTTTGGTAGGCACCTGGCATTTAGCCAGAGCCAACTCACCACAGACATTCAGAGACTCTTGTGTTCTAGAGATAATAAACATTTTAGATTGACACTTATTCACACCATTAAAACATCTAAGGCAACAGGGTGCTTCAACAGAAATTCCAAAGGACAACATTTAAAGAATGTGTCTGTTTAGTTTCTTGTACTTGATTCATTTCTGCTCTCAAAAGGAAGAATAGAAATACAAAGAAGATAGGGAGATGAGATATGAATCCTCACCTAATTTTGATGGATTTATGTATACTCTCATGGGTTTTAAAGTGTTGTTTTGATGCTGGCACTTATCAGACAGGATGGTCGCCATTAACAGCTAGAAGGGATTTTCTCTAGTATTTTATGCATTTATTTTAATTAGGATTTATAGGAATTACATAAAATCTTAGCACTTTTTAACTTACTAAACTGAACAAAACCAAACACCCCTGAAGTGAACAAAAGAACCCTTTTTGCCTTTACCGGAAACTTTTGATTTCATATATCATGTATCCCATTCTGTTTCACTTACTTTGCTTACTAATATGACATTTCCATGTTTTCTTATTGATATCACATTCCTAAAGATTCTACAAAAGTATTAATAACTGCTTAAGTTAATATATCATGGGCAAGCTTTGTGAGCCTATTGCTGGTTAGAGCTCATGTTTGTTAAATCACAGAACCTCTTTATAATAGTGCAAAAATGAAAATCTAAGAGTGAATGCAACTGCTTACTTTCTGCAATCCATTACAGAATTATCTGCAGATGAATAATAAGTGGGCTCCCTACTTTGAGACACTGTTCTGCTTCTTTGTCCCACAAAGCATTCAGAAGCGTTAAAATATGTTCACTGCAGGTATGCAGTTAAAGAGCACAAGCTAAAATGCATTACGTCCTTCTCCCAGTGCTCTCAGAGAAATAAAGTGGCCTTGATTCTCTACTGTTCAATCCTTCTTGGTTTAAGCCTTGGTAATTTCAAACTACTTTACCTCTCAAAGAAAGAATCCACATTGGGGTTTAATGTACTTGGGTTCTGACATAGCCATGACTGAAATACCTTACATAAGAGGTAATTAATTATTATGCCATTACTCACTTATTCAGACTATTAAAACTTCTAAGGCAACAGGGTCCTTCAACAGAAATTTTAAAGTACAGCAGCTTTTTTTGCAATGTGTTACAATGTTCAATTGAATTGACTTTTGACCTATACAAAAGACTAAGACTTTTTCTGCCAAAAATTTTTGGCAGTCTGTCCAGACTTACTCCTGCAGCAAGAACAGTGTTTTCACATCTATTCATTAAGTGCTACTGTGAGATTGCTGTGTGTGAGGAAGCAAGAACAGATATTTTAAACCACTTTACTCACCATAACCAATTGTTGAAATAACCCAATTTTTTTCTCATTATTACAGTTCTCATTTTGAGTGAAGCTCATTGGTGAAGTTGGAGTGCAGCAGCTGACAAAGCAGCTAAGTCAGTTAACTAGTTATTAGCACTTCAGCAGATCTCAATGACACCAGAAAAAGTCAGAAAAATTAGCAAGATCTAAAAGATGATTTGTGCCATTCTGTTATAAAACCAGTCGCTCCAAGGAGAGTTTGCTCTTTCAGAAAAATATTTGTAGTTTTAAAGCTCAATACAGAAACAGCAAAATGTTGGAAAGTAGCCACTCAAATGAAATAAAAGACATCCATGGTATTTCTTAAAAAAAAGTACACTTTTTTCTTTTGAAGGGTTAACTTCTTAGACTGGCAGGCTACTGGCATTTGTGAAAAGGGTTAATTAGCTTTTACTACATAGACCCAGGCAAATCTTGCTCAACCAACACAAGACTGTCCTCAAAGCTGTTCAAAAGAAACGCCTTTGTTCAAGAAATAGATATCTCTATTTTTGTCTGAAAAAGGAGTTAATTACTAAATTATATGGTGTTGTGGACCATAATATATAGTAATATGAACATGTCAATGTACAACTCAATTGTTGCTTTACACTATCAAAGGAGGAAAAAAAGTGATCACACTTTTGAAATTAGTGCTTTGGGGCCATACAAAATGATGCAGCCTTTTCATACACTTCCTATTGGGCAACTAGCAGCAAAACTACAGTTTTCATTGTTGTACAGGCTTTTGAATATTCAGTGATTACAAAAATGTAAATTTGCCATCATACATTGACATAATATAGATCAGTGTTTTTTAGATCACGTAACTCACATTCAGTATTTTTTTTCTTATTTTTATGTGCACTATGGACAAGAAAGCACCTTATCACAAAGCTATTTAAAAATCCTTAAAAATAACTATTGTTCTAAAGAATTATCCTACTGTACATTAAACTGAGGCAAGGAAGGTTGAAGTATTTACTTGATGCCTCTCCACTTAGTTGTTGATTCAGAAGTAGAATATCTTTATTCAATGAAAGCACAATTCCTTCCTAACTTAATGCCTTTGTTTTAAAAATGTGCCATCAGGTTTACTCTTCCAACTTTTTTCTTTCAAGCACAAAGCTAAGTGAAAGTAAAAAAAAAAAAGTTTGAGACCAAATTAGAAAGGTAGACTCCAGTTAGACAAGATTGTATTTGTAGCTTGAACAGAAACAGGCACAAAATCACAGCATGCCTAGTTCCACAGACTTCATTGACCACAGCTCACTTGCAAGGGTTTCCCAGCATCTGTGATCACAACAAGGTTCATCCATACTGCTGTCCTATCCTGGCCTGGTGCATGGCACATGCTTTTGTCAGCTGATAGATATTTCTGTACATCTATGACTTCTGCTTCTTTTGATATAGCTGTCTGATAAACAGGATGTAATTGTGATCTTTCATGTCCCTAATTCATGAACTTTAGAATAAGGTGACAAAGCAGCACACTATAAAAACTAAAACATCAGATTTTCAAGATACAATCTCAGAAAATAGGATATTCATTTTGAGAAATTTTTGTAATATCATGATAGAGTTTTCTCATAAACAGCTAAAAGTTTACATGAATTTTAGTCCAGAAAATGTAACAAACTGGTTAGAAAACATTACAAGCGTCACATTTATTAGCACGCTTAGCCCAACTGAAAACGAAGCAATGAGAAGGAAGACAACTATTCCACTAGAAATAATAAATATCCAAATTTGGTTATCATTTGTAAAATAAAAATAAAAATATCATCCTACCAGTTTGAGCCTATGGTGTACAGTTTATACAGCTGTACAACAACATGCTGTGCAAGGGTTACAGCCAAGTGTGGGCTTCAGCATCCAGCCTTGTCACCAGCTGGGATCCAAGGCAGAGCTGTGATGTGTCAACCAGTGACACTCTGGAACTGAAACTAGAAGGATCTCTCCACTGAGGAATGTTTACTTCATGACAAGAATGTCACGGTAGGAGATGAGAGGGCACATCTAAGAGCCAACTGTGTGGTTTGCCAGGCAGCA
Organism: Pycnonotus jocosus; assembly: GCA_013400435.1. Taxonomy (NCBI): domain Eukaryota; kingdom Metazoa; phylum Chordata; class Aves; order Passeriformes; family Pycnonotidae; genus Pycnonotus; species Pycnonotus jocosus. The sequence goes on from VWYP01031393.1 coordinate 302,111, forward strand.
GCAGCAGCACACTACATGGTACAGTGGATGAAATCAGATTAAATATGCCTTTTGTAAAAATGAAATAGAAAATGTCAACTCCAACAACCCTGGAAAGCTGAAAATGAAACACTATCTGGGGTGGTGGCATTACTGATAAGTATAATCCTGGATGAGCCAGAGACTTATGAAAATTCAGAAATACTGTACAGTGAGAGAAAGGTACCAGCAAGGAAGTATAAGTATTGATTGCTCTGCCTTCATCATGGTGTGCAAATCTCTACTTTTTATTGAAATTGCCTTCCTGGAAGTGTTACTTGAAAACTACTAATACCAACTGCCCCCTGCCTATCTGATATGCAATATTATATCAACAACATCAATAGGGTAGGAGTTGCTTATTAAAATCAGCAGGGAGTAACAGGGTTTTCACTGGTTTCACCAGAGGGTAAATAAGGCTCATTTAATGGGTGTAAATGAGCTTAGAAAGAGACCAGCTGCACACACATTGAGAAACTTATCATAACATAAGTGAGGTGTTTATTCATAAAATTGTAAATGCTATCTCATTGCTTTGCTCCATTTTCTAAGTAGTTTCACACATACACAGATGCTGACATCAGAATAACTCAGTAGATGATCTGCTCTGAATTTTCCCTAGAATTTTTCTGGAATTTTTTTACTAGGCTTTTAAATTTCACCCAAGAAGCTTCTTTTAATGAAACACATTGAACGCAACTCACTGTAAACATAACTTCTCTTGGGCTTAAATTTATCTCTCAAGTCAACATCTAATTTTGACTCATGACATGAAAACTGAAAGTCTATCCACTTTCAAAGAATTTTATTCCAGAGAATAAACTTTAAATAAATAAATTTAAAGTTCTTTCTCTAATTTGAATGGTTTTGTTTCAGCACTCTGCAATGAGCTTCCATTTCTCTGCTGTTTTAAAGACCTTTCTCATATTACACATTTTCTATCCCAAGAGATATCTATACAACAGTAGTCAGTTTTTTTTTTTTTACACAAAAGACAAAAAATATTTAGCATCATAATGAAAATGCAATTCTTCAAATGTTTGTGTATGCCAAAGCAAATCTTTCCCAGTCTTAATCCAAGTAGTTTTCAATTGCTGAATAGCCCAAGTGAACTAGCAACAGCTAGAAGAGCAACGAAGAAAGGTCAACTTGACTTTCATTTCAGCTAGCAGCCTACTCCTCTCCTCACCCCCCTGCCAAACACCCCCATAAATTTTAGCACTTCTACTTTAACTTTATTATCTACTCTGCTGGTTTTGGTCATGTTAGCTAGCTCAGATTGGCTGACCCAAATTAAGAACAGTTCTTTTTCTTTACTCTCAGAACTATACATTAAAGAAGTCTGAGGGCAGAGCAGTGCAGAGCCCGCAGCTATTCTTGCTTCCAGCTACACTGCTCTGAACTCTCTCTGATAGAGGCAGATGTGACTGCACCTTAGCATGACCAGGACACATCCCAGGCCAAAGGGGCCCACAAGCAATGTGAAGGGCTGAACTGTAGTCTGGAATAGTTGAAACACAGGCAAATGGCCCCTTCTCTCACTTCTACCAACAAGATAAGGGTCTCTGGCAGAAGGGCAGAGCAGAGAACTGGGAATAGTAAAGTTTCAAATCATTGCAGCTAATTGCTGACTACCCAGGGTGCCACACAGTCCTCACAAAAGCTCAAAAGTATGACAGGTATTTTTTTCCACTGATTAAATTGTCCTGTTCCCTCCAACTTACACTTTTTTCATCAGGGAGAAATTAATTAAAAGACAGTTGAAATATACACATCTGCAGAAACCATACATTCAAAGAGAAGGCTCTGCTGTTTTAACTCAAGGTTTTAGGTGAAGGAAATAATTATTAATGATGACTTCAATTAAATTTATATAGTATCTCTGGGGAAACTTCAAGCCATATGTTGAAAACCCTTTAATGTTAATGGGTATTACTTGTTCTCCTGTCAAGGCTAAAGAAGACGCTTATTCCTCATACTTCTCTGTTGAAGGACAGAATGTACCAAAAGTGTGTGAGAGGGAACAAAAGGACAAAGAGATCACATTAGTTGCAATGATATATGATTTTCTGCTTTAGTTATTTAAAGGGATGCCATGCAACAGAAAGAGAAAGTTTGACAATACATGGTCAATGTTTACATATGTTACCAATCAGCAGAAAAGCTATTGTAAGAGAAACTATGCTGAAAATTCAAAGATAGTTAATTAACTGTTAATTAAGTTCCTATCACATTTGAAGTAATAATTGTATGAGCTGCACACAATGGAAAGGCTCACCCAACAGTTAATTGTATTAGTTTCAGCAGAGTTATTCCAGGGACAGAGCTGGCCCATGTTGTCAGGTGACCCACAGCCATAGTTTGCAGCAATGGACAGCATGTCCAAATACTCTGCAGGGAAAACAGTGAGAAGTGTTATGCCATAGGATTCATATTACCTAAGCTGAACCCTGCATATTTACAACAATTAAAGGAATAAAACAGCTAAATACGTCTCCATTATTTTAGACCATAAACCCTATGCACCATATACACAGATTATTTTTGATAACAGAGCATCCTTCCTATTATTAATTTTCTTTATACTTGAGAACCAAAAAGAGCAGACCTGTTGTATTTTTCTAAATAAAACATCTTAGAAGTTCTCTCAGGACACTAAGGAAGATTTATTCAATTTGCTTCTAAACAGCTTGTTTCTTTTCCCATGACAAAAAGATAGTTTCTCTTTCAAGTATTTCCACACACATTTTTACTCTGGCCTTCATTCTTGGTCAGTTGCATCTCTTACAAATCCTTTGGGCTGCCTTCACTGACAAGTACCATTAAGTGATGGTACCATTAACCCACAGTCAAGGGCACTTACAAGACTTTTTTCTAAATCAGACACCTTTGATCTTAAGCAACACTTACCAGCTAATATGTCAAGAATGTAAGGCATATTTTAAATATGTTCCACTGTGGATAGTCTACCCCAGCAAACTTAGCCTAGAAAACTAGTTTTCTCTGAGTAGTATGGGGTATGCAATTAAAAGGGGAGAAAAAGACAAGAAGAAAATCAATAGCACAACACTGCCAATATAAAACGATAAAATTAAACAGTTTTTAAAAGGAAATGGACAAGAAAATTGTCAAAAATTTATCAGTTTAGGTCACATCAAAATGAACTCTTCCAGGGGATTTGAATACCAAATTCCCTTGACAGGAAGTAGAAACAATGTATGTTCCTTTTGTGTCTTTGAAACTATTTGTCATCAAATATAAAACATAATCTATTATAATTCTGAAGTGCAAACTGACCTGAAATTTGTCACTCAGTGGACATAGCTAATGAGCATGTATGTGTGTGTGTGAGATAGGAATTAGACCGCTAGTATATTTCCAAAATATGTTGCCTGCTATTCTACTTCTTGCACGCTTTATCAAAGTCTATCTGCATCCAATCTTTGGGAGGAAAAAACTTCCTGGGTTTTAGAAAATGCCTTTTCTTATCTCCAGAGATATTCCTGGCACCTAATATCTGTGTTCATTTTCTTTTCCCTCACTTCCAAGACTAGAAAAAAATCTTGACAATCTACAGCAACTATTTTAAAGACCTGCTTGATGTCCTCATTACTTGCCCAGTTTTGTCACTGAGAACTACCTCTTGTGGAGACAAGTGGCAGTAGGGAAATCTGAACAATGCCAGCCTCCTAGATTAAGAAGCTGCTCCCCATCCTCCTTCTTATATGCCAATTGTCTTTCATTATCTCTCAGCTGGGGATGAAGTTCAAGTGCATAGGACAAGTTGCTATTGTTCTGTACAGAAAGATATAATTTTATAAATAGCAGTGTAAAACTGCATGATGACTTTGCATCAAAAAAGAGAGGTTTAGACTGAAAAATTATTTCTGCCAGATGATTTATGGTTGCCTGAGCATACTTAACCTGGACATCTCATCTATATACACAATGACACGGTCTTTGAAAATGAGATTATTTTCCTCCTTTCTCCCTTTTTTTTTTTCTCTCATGCATTCTGCATATGCATAGGACACGGAAGAGAGCTGAATTGTTTTCCCCAGTACAATAAATGTTCTTTTCGCCTTTCTTGACTTTACAACTTTCAAGTATAAGGATGCAAAAGAGCAAACAGTCCAACGCACAACTTTACAACCACATCATATAAAAATGAAGTTCTGTCTAATGGAACATGAGTTTGACCTACCACGGTGATTGGAACTGAGTGTTCCAGAAGTAGTGTGTATTTCTACCTAGGAATAATGTAGTTGTTCAAGTGCCAACAATGTAATTTATCTTAAGTTTTTCTGTTGTTCCAAGCCTATATACTATATATGTGCACATGGGTAGATAAATAATTTCTAGTCTCCCTTCATTTAAGGTTAATGCAACTCTTCAGCCTCCTTACTTATGGTGTGCTCTCCATTTTGTCCCAGTAGCCTTCCTCACACCTGTCTCAGACTTAATCCATCTTCTGTGAACACAGAACAGTTCCTTCTATTCTCCTTCCTGAAAGTAGTATTTATGTACATATAAAATGATATCCAAGGAATAGCTAAAGGATTAGAAAATCATACCAACACTGTGTTGTCATTCCTTACAATATTGAGCACTGCTTTCTGAACAGCTAAGGAATTTCCTTCAACTCCCAATAAGAAGTTGAATGAATTATTCATCACAGATCAAAATAAAAAAATTCTGGACAATATTTAGAAAGAAGAAAATTAGCAGTCAATGTGCATATTTTCAAAAAGTTTTGTGTGGTTTTGGTACCATGGAGGGCTGAAAAATAAGAGTCAGTTGAGCATCAGGTCTCAAATTGCTACAGTTCAATAAATTGGGGGGGGGTTCATGCCATGTGTGATCATTAAAATTTATGATCATAGTGTCCTCTTAAAATTTATGCAAAGAACATATAGATTACCTGGTTTTAGTTATATAACTTACATCAACACATGGTATTAAATTTCAAAATGGTAAATACGGTACACAAACACTGGTTTCAAATAGAATTGCTGTTATAAAGTCAGTCATCTCAAGAACAAACAGATGGATTTTTTTAATAGACTCTTCAGTAAACATTAACAGGCAGAATGGATCCATTGTTGCACTAAATGAAAAATAACATGCTTGCTGAAATCAAAAGTATTCCTGTTTTTTCACAGAATGTTTTAGAATTAAGACTTTTGAGAGCCTAAAGGCAAAAAAAAGTTGAAGAGAACAGCCTAATGTATACCACTGACTAAACAATGCAACCATTTCTCTGAAACATCCTTCAGCTACAAACACACACTATTTCTAAAGGAGTTGAAATCTAGTTTTCCACATTCTCCTTTAAGATAAATGGCAAAAAGTAAAGATGTTATGAAGTGACAACTTTCACTACTGACTTGAGGCTACTAGTGATTATTCAGAGTCAAGTCCCATTCCAGCAGAACAGCTTAATGGTAGGTGGATATAATTGTGTAATTCCAATCCCTTCCCGCCATGGAGAATGCATGATGGATTAACATTTATTTATTAGCCTAAACTTTTCTAACTGAACTGGACAAGGTCTCTCACAAACCTTGCAATTACACTAAGAATTTAGTTTTTTCTGCACATGGACTTTGGAGTATATTTGAAAAGGCAGAATTCATGAGGCACTGACTAATAAGTCATTGGAGGACAGTGCCAAACAGAGAACCACAGGGATCTGTTCTGGGATATGTCACATTTAGTGTCTTTATCAACAATTATTTAAAAGGATGGCATTTTTCAGGAGGCCAGGTGTGTACAACTCTCTGGGCCTATTTTTTTGACTGAAAGAGTAAGTTCTGACAGATTATGGAGACAATCTGTTTGGTTTGGGCAGAACCATCAGAGCAGCGATTGCACTGTAATTTGTAGGTGAGGAATTACAGCAGTAGCAGGACAGCACATCCAGCATGACTGTAATATGCCCAGAAAGCTCTGCTTTGTGTCACAGCACAAGCCCCACATAATTGTGAAATTAACTCTCTTCTGTTGTTGTAACATTTATATTAACAGTTCCAGTTAGATTCAGAGATGACACAATTTCAGAGTCTTAGCCGACACGATTATGTCAATAGACACATTTACTGAGATGTACAGATTCTTATACAGAAGAATCTATAAGAGAAGTACTGGGATATAAGAAGAAAAAAATATATATAGAAAAAAAAAAAAGGAGCACGAGAGATGAGAGTGCAGTGTGGGGTAATCCACACAAGAAGACCATGAAGAACACAAAAAGTTAGAGAATAAATTGCCTAACACAGCCAGCCAAAAAAATGTTCACTGAGGTTCCAGTCTTGCAAGGTGTTGGACTCTTTGGAGAGCTGTCTTAAATCTCCTTGAGTTATGGGACTCATATGGTCCAGCACCTTAAAGTATTAAACAAACATATTCAGAACTCTTATCTCAGAAGAAATTATACCATTATAATTACATTTCTTTTCCTTCAATAAGCACTTGAGAAGGTGTTCCGGAGAGGGAAATCATGAATACCAACTGAGTTATCAGGCTGTAAAAGCTGTCCTAAGAGCATGAACATAAAGCTGATCATTCTCTGGTTTTGATATAAATAATAATCAGATTAAGCATTAAAGTACATGAGGATAAAAACAACATAATGGTAGGCTATCAAAATTGTCACAGCCTTCCACAGCTGCCTCCAGCACTGGAATACAGAAGTCAAAAGAAATAATAAATATAAGTGGGTTTAATCTTTGTCCAATGCTTTAATCCAAGCAGAAGCTCCGTACTTACAAGGGAATTAGCCTTGGTGATGAAATTTTACAGTACCCAGGAAGTTTCTCCATATATGAAGAGGGATCAGTACAACTGAAACTAATTATCTCATGTGAGGATAATTATGCAGATGTCAAAAATAGGGCAGATTGAAAAGCCAAAACTAAGGAATGCCATCTATATTTAAAGGTTATTGAGAAAACATCCTGTGCTTGTGATGCCTTCAGGACTGGCACACTTCACGGCTCCTTGGGCTGGTATGTCTTAAAATCAAAATATAGAGGAGAAAAACACACTGATTATATCACCTTGATGAGCAAAATATATGTATATCTATTTGAATGGACTCTACTTTGCAAGAACACAACAAGCATTCTATGAATGTCCATGAAATATTTAAAAAAAAAAAAGAGAGAAATTCCATGTTCACAATTCCTAAATAACACTCAAAACATACTGAATTCACCTGTCTCTTTAGTTTTTACAAGTCTTTTCATCTCTTCATTTCCCCTTGCTTGTCCATAATCTGGAAAACCCGTATTGAAGCGATGATCTGAAGGAGCTCTTTTCAACTTCTCTAGATGAACAGAAGGCAGCAAGTATCTATTGAAAATGAATCACATAATCCTCATCTGAAAGCTTTGTGTGGAAAATAGACTTTCTTTGATAAGTCAACTCATATCCCATCAGAGATGGTGTAGAGCTATCAACTAATTAATAATTAAGCAGGAAGTCAAACACATGCCAAGTCCAGAGAGAGGAGATGATTAATTACATGAGATATTAATTAACTTAGCAGGGAAACAGAGTGATTAATACAATAATGAAGGAAGAGAGAGTAACTGAAATTATTCAAATTGAGGTGAAAAATAGTGGTAAAATAGGATGTATAGGGCCAGAAGAATACAGCAGAATTCTCAGGGTAATCACTCCTAATTTCATCATTTCACTGATGTATTTGGTACAAAAAGGAATAAGAGAGAAATGTGCCAAGGAAATGTGGTGACATGTTACAGAAACTTTGCCTATGCAAAAAGATATCAAATAGGCAAAAAGGAAGAACTGAATTACACAAGAATGAAACACTAGAGAAGGAAATGTGGGATTAAATACAACAGGAAAACATACAAGGTTATACAGTTCAGAATGAATAATTATTCATTCAAAGCTGGTCAATCTTATATTTGAAACTACGCAAGAAGGAAAAAGACCTGAGTATAATATATAGTCATTGGAGGACTATGAAAGTTGCATTATTTGGATATGACAACAGACAAATGTGGAATGTGTAAGAGAGGTGTTTCCAAGAGAGTACTGGGGAAAAAATTAAAAGCTGCACTACAGTGTCAGGATCAATGGCACTCTACCATCCGTGGTCAAACCACTAATCAGACTCAGGGAAGACAGTGTCTTTTTACCTTTAAGCACTGAGCTGACAGGACAACTCCAAAAAGCAGGAAGTAGGATTAAACAAAATGTCTTCAAATCAGACACAATTAGATTATATTATTGTTGGAGCAGCAGAAAACTGGATTCAATTATTTGGAGATGTAACTCACTCCTGTATTCCTACTCACTCTGGCAACATCATTATATATTATTAAAGTTCAAGAATAAAAATCCACTAAAATAGCTGTGTCAACCTGTAGTAAAATATTCCAACACTTGCCACCATAGGAACTTATGTGGTTGGACACTGGATTGAAACACAGAGCTGTTGAGCTGAGGAAATGAAGGAAACATTATCAGAACAGTGCTTTATGTTTCTGTATATATGCAGAGATAAAAGGAATTGTATTTTACTGATTATCTGTCAAATGTACCTCCTGAGAAGCCCATCTGCCAAGCTATTCTTTTGTTCTTCTGCATGAGGATTCAAAGCATTAAGTCAGTATTTGCACAGACATTAATTCAAACAACAAAATAAAACAGCAGCTCTCTAATAAGCATTTAATATTCTGTTCATTTCAACACATACACAGCACTGAACCCTTGAGGTTAGTTGGCAGAAAAACCATGAATGTCTGATAGAATCAGGAAGCTAGGGATCTCTTTCCAGTCTTCCTGGCAAGAAATTTGGAGAAAAACACACTTGAAAACAATGTTTCTCTCTTCTCTGGGCTTGATATTAAGTATATCAGGTCTATAGTGAAAATGGATCCTTTTCAAGAGCCAGTCATTAATCAAAAAATATTGTTTCCAAATTTTAAGGAAAATATTGTTTATCAGATTTTTTTAAGTTGCTGTTTGATTAAAAATGTGAATACTCCTGTAATTTCCTTAAAGTTTCCCAGCACCTGGAACTCCAGTTTGAGTCTCCAGAAGAGTCCAGCTGCAGAACTAATGGTAGAACAACACAGGGCATGCTATGTCTAAGTGAACAAATTAGCCCAACTTGACACTGAAGCCAACAAATTAACCCTGAAGCTTTAACTTCAGAGTGTAAACTCTGTCATTCATTAAACATTAGGCCAGTGACCTAGACCACAGTCCTGGCTCTCCAGGTTGACAAAGACTTAAAATTCATATTCTGAGACATACCATCTGAACAGAGAATGTTGTAATACATGAAGTAAGGCTAAAAGCCCAAGTATCTGTGTGGAGAGTTATTTGTAGACCATCAGGAAGTGACTGGTGGTCAAGAAATCCTACAGGATTTGTAACATACATCTTAGAAGGATGCTAGCACAAACCTAACTCAGGTCACCAGCATAAGGTACTACTTTAGTAAGAGAAAAGATATTCCTTTCTGTCATGCAGGTCTCCATTTTAAGAAGAAAAGCCATAAATTATCTGCGGAAGAAAAATAGTAATTTAAGTTTACATACAAAATCTCAAAGTTTTATGAGTGAGGATTTTTTATCTTTTATTTTAGTTTTGTAAAATTTCAATCAGGAGATTAATTTAGGCAACAAACTAATTTATTAAAGATATTGTCCTTATCTGAATATCCCTGTTTACTGTGTTTAATTTTGCAACACTTCAAGGTTTGTTAGTTCAGTTCTGAGCAAGACTCTTTGAAAGTTTTTCATGATAAGTCCCTGCAGGACTGAGAAGTGAATATGTTTGAGTCTGGTCTTTCTTAACTCAATGTCCTTCGGGGGGCAATTATGGAATTTTTTGGATCTGGCCTAGGATTCTTCTCTAGTGAAATCTGGTGGGCTCCATAACTACTGAAGATTTTTAAATGCCTTCACTCTAAACAGGCAATCTTAGCACTGTAAACTTTCTGTCTCACATGAAAGGAGACAATTTTCCAAGTTTATCAGTCTCTCAAACCATTTCTATGCAATTTAAATTACTAAGTAAACAATGATACTACAATTACAGACAATATCAGTCAAATTTAATATTGCAAGAAATTTACTTCAGTAGACAATACAAATAGATTTTACAGACAGCTATGGAGTTTTTTGTTATACTGCTCATCAGAAAATTCTATTTTTTTCCAAACTCAAAACACTACAATGCATGCTCTGTGTCTTCTCATTTCCTTTTCCCATTCTGATTAATGTTCTTATTTATTAGACAGAAAACCAATGAAGAGTGAATACAAAGGAAGAATACAAATCCATTAATAGTGCAGAGAAAGTGAATAGAGAACAACCTTTCATTCTTCAGCGTCAGATACAGAGCACTCAAGGACAAACAAATAAATGGAAATATGATTTCATCACCCACAATCCATAGTGAAACTCATTGCCAAAGAACTTTGTGGAAAATGAATATTGACATGCATTATAAAAAAGGCAAGCTAACTTTATGAATAGTATGTCTACAGGTGGCTATCCAAAAGAACAGTGTGCCCACCATCTCCCCCTGCTTGCCAGAAGTTGTTAGGCCAAAGCAAAGCTGCACTTCTCTTGCTTCTCATTTATTTTCCTAAGCATCCACTACTCACCACATCCAGGTACAAGTTTTTAGAGATATGCATGCACAATTTACTACTTTTCTCTTTACAAAATAGACACTAAGGTAAGTGTTAAAAATGGAAATGTCAGAATCAATTTTCATATCTTGGAATAACTAGTTTGCAGGAATCGGAAACTAATTCAATAAAAAACTTAGAAAACATTTTTACTGGCAGGAAATCATTTGTCCAAGAGCTACTTTAGGGAGACAATTCTCATGTCCAACTACTTTTATATTAGAAACAAATGTTGTGTAGTATTGAAAGCATTTCATTACACAGCTCATACACCTTATCTAGACATAATTTCTAACAGATTCCCACTTGCTCTGCAAAAATAAGTTCCTAAGCACTCACTTGCTTACCACAGAAAGAATTTCATCAGTTAACTAAAATCAGTTTAAACAAAATGCATTTTTCTACCACTTGACACCCCAAACAACTGACACAGACTGTGATGAAGCTTAATGAAGACTGTTTACAACATGTTGTATCTTTTTTGCCCAGGAAAAACGCATCAATATCTCCTTTTTAAAGGAAAAAAATGTAGTGTAAAATCCAAAGATTATGAACTACCTCTTTCAGTAAGTTATGCATAAGAAAAAAAAAAATTAAGAATTGATACAATACAGAAAATACATCTCTGGTATTTCTAAAAACACCAGGCTACTTTGACAGCCAAGTGCATATTACTTCTAAAAATATGTACATATAGTCTAGCATTAATAAATGTAAAATGCCAAAGAAAATATTAGGGCTGCCCTGCTGCAGTTTTGCTATGATTTGAAAGGCCAGTAGATAGGTCCAAAAGTTTCTTGGGAAATCCAGCACCACAAAATGCTTCCTGCATTTCTTCAGAACAGTGATTTGGCCAGGGACACAGAAGTGAAAGCAACCTAAAATAAGCATTCTTCACACACAAGTAGCAGGTGAGAGACAGAGAGCTGCTCAATCAAACTACTGCTTTGAAGAAATTATTTTAACATGTCAAAATGCATTGCTTGCAGGATCCCATATCCTTTTTTACACAAGAAAATAATTTCATACCTCTTGGTAACTCAAAGCTGAGAGTCTTTGGGCTTAAACAGCTCATGAGGTCAAAACACACTGGTTTTAGAACAGCCTCTGAAACTGTGAGTTACTCCCAAGTAGAAAGCATTTTGTGATCCTATCCCCAATATTAACAGAAATGTTTTTATCAATAACCATATGGTAACATTTTTATACCTGCACTTACCTCTTGAAAAAGAAATTTGTAATTTCACAGTCAAAAACAGCAAAAAAAAATAGGCTATTTTTTTTCTTAAGGGATATCTGACCTATCATCAGAAAACTACATTGCAGAGTACATCTGGAAATTCTCAATACCCAACCATTTCCTTTAGAACTGATTATTTAGAAAATACTTTAAAATCAAGAACAATAACTCAAGTACATAAACATGGATTAATGAGCATGGTTTTAACCCCTAGTAGGAGGTTATCTTTGTGGTTAGAAAACTGAAAATGCTTCTTGTTTCTTTTTTTTTTTTTTTTCCCCAACACACAATTAAACTTGAATTCTGCCTGAAACACACAGCACTTGACTTCAGGGTTCATCTTGCAGCTGATATTGTTGGTTCTAAAAGGGGTCTAACCCAAAAGGTTTGGCTCTACATGAGGACTTAATGTTTTAAAGAGACATCCTGGACTGGATTTGCACAGACAGACAATCCTCACAGCACATCTATGTTATGAAATGGAGTGCAGCACAGTGATCCCTAAACAAGCAGGGATCCAAGACATCAGTTCATGAAGAGGAGGAGAGCACAGTAGACCAGTAGCTTGAACAGCAAAATCACCCACACTATGAGCTTTGCATGCTGCCAAAAGCATCACACCAGGCCACTCCAGTCACTACACCAGGCCACACAGCCCTTTTCTGTCCAGAATCAATAAGATTCAGCTTTGTACCCACAAATGAAAGAGAACATGATTGAAGTCAAACAAAAGACTGCAGCTCAGGTGTCTCCTGCCTCAGTGTTATACCCCAACATAACAAAACCACTCTGTTGATAATGTATGATGTTTTGAAAGCATCCTTTCCCACAAAAAATAACCCATGCAGTAGTGTAACCCACTGCTCACATGGGGCACCATTTGACAGGAGACTCACACCTGACAACAGCACCAGACCCTTATTATCTTAAGAACTCTCATACCTTTACTCTGCAGCCTTTCCATGGGCTGCTCCATGCAGCACTGGCTCTTTTTCTCTTCCTACTGCAGGACCAGCTAACCTCATCTGTCCCTCATACAACATCTCACCCTTTCTGTCCCTCACATCCTTCCTCTTCACAGTGCAGCCAGCAGACCCCAACTGCCTCCCGACCAGCTAACCCACTCCTTTATAACTCCCATCCTTATTGGACATAGCTGTGAAGGCAAGGCTGTTCACACTCTGGTAATTGGCAGAGCTGCAATTTATCAGGGGCAAAACTGCCTTCAGCAGCATCTCTATTCATCCTCCCACAGTGCCATGCCATAGAACAACCCAATTATCTTAAGATAAGGATTCAATGATCCTTGTGAACCCCTTCCAACTCAGAATATTTTCTCTGTGTGATTCTGTGTGAAACCAACACCCTAGAGGCCCCTGTAAATGTTTAACTGAACTAGAAACAGCTACCTCATCAAAAAAAGTCTGAACTTGTCAGTATACTCCAGACACATTTAGGACATGGTATCAATCAGCCTCACAAAAACAAATGACATTATTAAGGAAGCAAAGGATACCACCTGCACAAACCACAGCCAGAAGCTAGAGAACTAAAAGAGACACTGCCCATAAGGAAGAAACAAATTTTTGGTCTCTAGGCCATGGACTACTGAAAAAAAGCAGATATACTTTAGAAGGTTAATTCCATGAGGGGCAACCCCATTCAAGGATTCCCACCTGCAAGAAAGTGCCCAATTCTTGTTTAAAAGTCAGAGAATCCAATGAACAATGCATTTGGGGTTACCAGTTCTTGAAAATCCCCCCTTCCATTAGTGGCTTCTATTGGCATCCCTATGTGGTATCTGGCTCTTCCCATCTACATCTGTGAGGACTCCATATGTAGAATTCACATCCGTGGATTTGGTGGCTGAAGAGTGTACCTGCTCCACACAGCAAAGATGATCCACTGATCCCAGAGCAGTCTCCAAAAGCCTGGCATGTCTCAGAGGGCTAGGGAAGCACAGTGTAATCTTTTCCCAGACCGCAGAAGGAGCTGTCACAATAACACTGAGCTAATATCGCCCACACTGCAAATCCTGTCTCTCAGCATACAGAGAAAGCTCAAATGCAGCATACAGCTGATACAGCTGCAGTGTCCAGTTTGCCCTGCTGCTGGTGACATCTATGTCATGCACTTCAGCACTTCCCACTGCTCCAAGCTGTCCAATGCAACTGGTCATGTTTGGATTCCAGAGATGTTGGGTTTCCCCTTTTTCCCTCACAGCGACTCAACAAAAGCCATTGAGCTATGAGGCAGTCAGTAAAAGAAGCTGCAGAGCAAAAACAAAGAGGTAGAGCAAAGAAAGAGATGTATCTAAAAAATAATTATGTGAGGAAAACCTCCACCACCTCCATGTCAATTTTAATGAAATGCAGATTGGCACAGTTATCACATAAAACCATAAACAGAGACAAATTATGTATAAACAGCACAACTAAAGGTTGATTGAAGTGTTAAAGATCAGGACTGGTAATATGCAATTAGTCACGATTGAATCACTTAAGACTAACTGTCGGTGCATAGAGTCTCAGAGGAATGGGCTGTAATTTTGTAGTTTATTGGTATTTATGCCACTAAACAGTTCCTTGAATTTCAATTTTCACCATTTTCATCAGCAGTTACTTTTTCTGAAATAATACAATTCATCTCAAGCATTGTGTTTGGCCCAAACCCACAAAGTAGTGGCCCCCTTTCAGGTAATGAAACCAAGAATTCAATTTAAAATTAGCATCTGGGGTCCTCAAAATGTATCTAGTATCTAATTATGCAAAAATAACCATTTATAAGCATTAACAACTGATAATTATGTGAGTAAAAAACCAGTTGAGGCAAACCTTTAGCATTTGTAATATTATGGAACTTCCCTTAGTAAAACAACATATGTACTGGGTTTTTTCATAACGTTGTTTTAGTCCTCTGTGTAACTGCATTAGCCAAGCAAGTTAAAAAAAAAAGAGAAATGGCAGAACTCTCTGGGATTTTTGTTTGTTGAATAAATAGAGCTTTAACATTCTTTATATTTTTATTTCTGAAGCATAATTTCAATCCCTGAAAAACTTGACAAACATTTGTAGTCAAAGACAAGGAAAAGTAATATTTAATACAGAAAAGAGAAATCGGACTTAAGGCAATGATTTTACAGAGCAACTCATTATTTGGAGTACTGCATATTTTTTTCATTCCCAGTGTAAAACATTCAGTCTGTAAAAATCAGGTGCCTTAGGCATCAAAAGTGATATTTCCAAAACTTGCATAAAAAAAAATTACTTTGCATTATTAGTCTCAAAAGATAGTCATAATAAAAATTGAATATAAGCAAAGAATGAAAGCTCTAATAGGGAACGAGAAATGTACACACGCAGCATACATCAACAGAGGGTTTCTGAAAATCAGGTAATATTTCCTTCTGAACATAAAAAATATTTTCCTGAAAAATCATTCTTCTATCTCAAATTTTTCATTATCCTTTTATGTTAAAGCTTTCAGTGTAAGCTAAAGAAGATATTTATCTTAAAATATTATTGTATATGCTCTGGTTTGCTATATGATCAGACTTTTCAAAAACAATCCACCACAAAAAAAAGTTACACTATACACATTCAACATATATTAACAGTCATTATATAGAGAAATGTGTGTATTCTCTGTCAGAATTGCTGAGAGAAGATCAGACCACTTACACATCTGAAAAATCACAAGATATTCTGATTGCAGACCATGGAAGGAAGGGGCCAATTCATGTCACTAGACTAGATAAACTTACTTTCTGATTCTGAAATATTATTTTAGCGTACACTAAGACAGAAAAGTTCCACTTTTTAACTGCATTTATAGTAAGATAACTTCAGAATTTGATTTGTAGTCTAAAAACAGTCTTAGCAACCCCAATCAATAAAATATACATTTCTCAAAGAAACATTACCTTAGATTCTGCAGAAGAGAAATGGTGTGTGGCAGAAATCCGTACTTCCATTAGCAAGGAAGATCAGCTTCCATCACTGGTCTCACGAGACTCCAGTTGGACCCCCAGAACTTCCTCACCTGAAGAAGGGACTTACAGCTCTGAAGTTTATTACAGGACATTTAGCAGTTGAAGAGTTTTTAGTTTTTCATCTCAAATATTTAATTACAGAACTTCCTTTTCATGGAAGTGTCCTACTGGTACTTTTTATTTTAAGAGAATTTTCTTTCCCCTTTTCCATATTCAGTGCAAATGTGAGGAAGAAATTATTAAAACCAGTTAAGAACAGCACTTGTCTAATTTTCATTCAGACAGAAGGAATGTAACAATTTAAATCTCATTTTTCTGTTTAAATTATGTCCATGGCTCAAATTCAAAGTGTAGATTTATGCTATACTGAAAGGAATGCAGGAATAGCCATATTCACAGTGTACTTCCTGGCGCATCCACCCTTCAGCTCTTCCAGATGCCATCTCACAGCTGACAAACAGTCTTCCTGTGGTGCCCCTTCATGGTCTATATGGGCTTTCAGGAACACACTTGAGGCTTCACTGACTGCAAGAAAGATAAATCTGATCCCAAGAAGTGCCTCGAAAAGGCAGGACTTCCTTACTGGTCCCTCAAAACAGTGTTTTGAAGAACCCTACACAGATAGGGACAAATTATCAGCCTAGTTCTTCTCAGAGTTACTCTCAGAAAACAACCCTTCATGGAGCTTTTGTCCTCTTCATCACTGTTCTCTTTACACTACCTTTTCCAGCATACTACTGCTCCTTATACAAAGATTTCTTTTTCACATAACTACACAAATCCGAGCAGCTCTCAGTGCTGCTTCACCTCTGTAGCTACTTCTTCTAAATGATTCCATTCATTTATGTCCATAATTTAGTGAAGTAATTAAACCCATTTCATAGTAAAGTTGTATATTTAAGATTGTACTTTGTATGTCCCAAAGGCCAACAATAAAAAACAATGGTATTTATGTGCCAGTAGTCTGCCATTTTTTATGCTATTTTACATGTGCATAAAACCAGTTACAGATCCATATTCAAGGTTGTTGGATAGTGACTAGAATACACTTTTTTTTCTGTTGTTGCTTGACATACCCTGAGTCTTTGAAATAAGCAGTTATTCACTGGATCTACAGATTGGTTTGTGCTGTTCACTACTGCTCAGTGTTTATGTAAATGTCTTTCCAACTTATTGTCCATCCTTATTTTTATCTGCTTCAGACTGCTAGGCTTCTGCTATGTCTATTAAAAAAAAAAAAAAACAAAGAGAGAGATAAAGTCAATGTTTTTTGTCAGTACACTTGGCATCTCAGAAAATGAATTGTAGCACTGCACATTATTAGATGTGCAGGTAATGATGTATTCCTCCTGCCAAAGTCTTCACAGATAATAAAAATTACATGCTTATTGCAGACACACTAATTATGTGCAGTTATGGACAAAAAAAAAATTGAATGCCTTCCTGAGGTGTAGATTAGTATGTATTGAATGCTGCCTTTGGCAAGACATTTGGGAATTTTATTTTAATTTTCTGAACAGCAAATTAGAAATATATTTGAAAACCATTAAATTTGAAATACAGCCAGTGAAGCTGATGGATTAAATTGATAGTGGAGTTTCTCTTCCATCTATTCCTGAGTGAAAGGAAGGAAATTATTTCTTTGGCTTGCACAATGTGATTTCAGTGTTTCATAAAACAAGAGTATCTAGAGATGACAGACAAGACGGGGACTGTGCCAGTGGTTGCAGAAACATATATAACTACAGTTCCTTTTCAACAGCTCAATAAAAAGAGACTTTGTATATACTCTTTTCTTTACTAATAATAGCAAAGAAATATCCAGGGAGATAAAAAGCCTTGGTCCTACATCAGGATAGGCCTCTGACAAGCTGGAATTTCCAAATAAGCCCTAAGAATTGTAGGCACACAGGCTGTCACAGGTTGTGAGTGAGCTCCTGCCTGGCTTCAGCATGGCAGAGGATATTCTATAACAGTCCTCCAGACAGCCTGCTTCCTGCAAAAGTCTGGGTTTCTAGGCTTACACTTTGTTACATCAGATTTGTTCAGCTAACAAAAGATATGTGTTTCTAATTGGTTTGGCCTAGAACTGGTATGTGGCATGTCACTGACAAAAATAAACCAGTTATAATCTGCAGAGAAATCTTTTTCAAACTGTAAAAAAAAAAAAAAAAAAAAAAAAAAAAAAAAAAAAAAAAAAAAAACCANAATCAATCAGAAAACAGATCAAACCACTGAGAACTCCCCTACCTTTTAAAAAGAGAGAACTGTGCTGTGCATCTCAAAAAATGCACAGCTTAATTGGGAGAAAAAATGCTATGGACCTTAAATTCAAGAGAATGTCCTCTGTGACTGTACTTATTAGTAACAGTAGCTAAAAGAACCAGAAAACAAAAGGAGAAGGAAGCACCATTGTCCTGATCATCTTCTACCTGTTGCTGGAAGATTTGTACCTCACAGGAGACAAGGGAAAGACTCTCAGCCACACAAATACTTTGAGAAGAGGTTTTGTGTCTTTCCTTCGTGTCTGGCAGTAGCAGGAGCCCTGGTCCATGAACGAGGGCTGTGTCCCTAGCCCTGCACAGCAGGCAAACATAAAGTCAGCCACTGCCTGGGTAGTCTGAAGCATTCTGAAACTCTGGCACTTCTGTACAACCACACACTCTCCATGAAAGAGTTCCACATGTTTTTTTCTGGAAAAAGCTCTTTAATAAATGATTCAAGACCCAGCACATGCAATCCACACACAGGGCAGTAGACCTCCAACCAGGTAAGGAGGGACAGTGGGTGGAGCAAGAAAGAAGAGGTGACAGTGCCTAAATTTCAGCTTCATCTGGAGATGTGTAAAGCATTGAAGACCTTAAAAGTAAGTCTGGAGCTCAGTGGAACAGTGTGCTAACTTGGAAGCCTGTGTTCAGAAGCAAAATAGATACTGAGCTAAGACACCTTCTCCATATGATCTGGCTAGATGCCAGCCTACAGTATTTAAGCTGCACCAGGCTGGAGTCGTGGGGATTTTTGTCTGAATTTGAGTCCCCAGAACTTCCCATTCTGCAGTCAGAGGTGCAGAGAGAGCTCAGAACCATCTGCACTGCCGGCCCCAGTTCATTCTCTAGTAAGTGAACTCTCCTCAAGAAAGTAAAGATCAACTGTGGAAAACCAGGTGTAGCTACAGCAATGTGAAGCAACACCTGGTTTCCCGGTTTTCTGTTTTCAATAGAGCCAGTACCAGCAGCAACACTGTGCTGGAGCAGTCAGCAAAGAACAACACTTCTCCTTGTGCTCACACACTCAGTTTAAAGAAAAAGAAACATCTGTTGCTCCCGTCTTTGTCTAGTGCATTCATGAAGGCTCATTATTTTATTCGTTCTGTTACTACAGCTTCCCTCTCTCCATAAAAACTATTGCTGACAATGCCTATAAGGTAGATCAATCATTCTGGGCAGAAAGATTTCATTTTCAATTCCCATTTTCATCCTCATTAAAAACAGCAACAAAATCCCTTAAAGATATATTCATTGTTAATTATAATTATTCTAGAAACAGATTGTCATTTTGCACATGTCACTTAGATTACAAAAAAAAAAATAACAAAAAAGTATTATATAGTCAACAAAGAAAAATATACTTTAGGCTACATTACTGCAAACTGCTTTAGTCTAATGGAAGAGCGTTAAAGGAACTAGCAGCCCACAATCCAGTCAATTTCCTAGCACAAATTAAACTTGGATACAATGAACTTCTCCTGGGAGAAAGCACAATCACTGTTTTCTAAGATGCTTTATCACCTAACCTGCTCTGAACTCCCTTGTTGCTTTGAACTTTCTTCTTTATAGAACTCAGGCATAAGGGGAATCTTCCATTACATGGAAGGCAATGGCATGATTACACTAAAAGCACTTTCAAAAACACGAGGGGAAACATGTTAAAAAATAAAAACAAAGAACAACTTCTCTATATATTACTACAGTATGTTCAAACTCTGTAGCCAGAATTACCTTTTGTTAATCGACTGTATCTCTGTAAACGTCCCCAGAGCTAAATACAAGAAATTCGCTACAAAAATATCCATGTAGCAACACAACTGAAGTTAATATTAAAATATAGTTCAAGAAAGCTGGTTTGGATAAACATTTTTCATGTCTTTTTCTGTTGGTACCTACCAAGTGAAAATTGTTCAAGCTATCCAGGCAAAAAAATCTTTCATATAAGGGACTTACAAGAAGTTACACTGAGGAAATTGTGTATTAAGAAATTATTAGATAATAATTTGGTCCAGTTTTGTTTTTTAGACATCTAAGTTGCCCAGCTTCATCTTGAATTTAATGATCTACCTATATAGCACTATTGTTTGGACAGATATCTTTCCCTCCCAGACTTCTCTGTTTATTTTATATAAGGTAACTACCTGTATCAGACAGGTACCAATGAGAATAAATATTAACTTGATTCTCTTTAAAACTAGAAGAGAATATATAAAAAGAGATTTCCAGCATGACCTTGCAAACTAAGGTATCAGACATGAATGGGGATCAAAAAACTACCAATGAAGGAGCTGGATTTTACAAACCTCTTACAAGACCTTTAGAGTCAAGTAAGCCCAGGGATATAGTTCTGTTTCCCACTGAATTTTGAGCCAAGATGAGAAAGTCCACAAGTTCCTATAATTTGCCACAGATTTATGGACTACTAAGAAAATAGGTGCTAAAAAGGATTAATTCCTTATTTACATATTCTACTAGTAAAGTGGCAAGGTCTTATGGAACAAACACAACAGCTGCAAATTACGTAATTATGTATCTATATGCAAATTTGCAGACATCTCCTAAATGTTGGAATACTATTTGCAATGCTAATTAAGTGCTTTTTATTACCTCTGCATAATTCTTACATGTGATCCTGTGCCAGATGTCACTGTCACTTGGAAAGCCTTTATTGTCAGGTTAGCTGAGGCAGCAAGCATTAACACTGCTCATAAAAATCCTATTTTTAATTAAATTTCCTGCAGTGTCTCAATAATTGCTCATTGTCTTCCTGTCCAAATCAGGCTGTTGATTTGTTTTTTTAAGTTGCGCACCTGAACCATAATTTCCAATGCATGGAAGTCTTCCCTCTCCACCTCAGCAATACTAAATATATTGAAAAGGAAAGAAAGATAGGGAAAGCAACATTTTCACATGCCAATATCAGTTCCTTATGGAAGTTTCTCCAGTAAATGTCAGGAGAAAGATAACTAAGGGATACTGATATTGAAAAAATTTCTGTGCAGAAAGAAGCTATATGGAGATTGCAATCAACTAGTGCATCAGTGAATGACTCCTTCACATTGTAACTCTTATATTCAGAGTAAGTTGCAAGCCAAGACCACATTTCCTCCCTAAGCCATTCTTATGAAAGGCGTGATTTGAACAATGTCTTCCACATAAATTTCTTGATCTTATGCCAAATGTCTTAGCAAGGACGCCAAGGAAAAAAATAATGCTGAGAAGAAAAAAGCAAGAAATTTAACTATTTCTTCCTCTGAAAAAAGCAACTCTGGATTTGTTCCTTTTAGTAGGCCAGGATCCAATAGAGTGTAACTGGACCAATAAAACAAGTACTTCACTTCAAATGTCTTGTTAAAACAAGCTTAGTAAAAAGTTTATGATACCGTTGATTTAGACCACTGTCTACAACACTTTAATCCATGAAGTACTGACAGACCTCTCCCAAGCAGTAATGGGATTGCAGTCATTTTAAAAACTTAGCTGGCCAACCTTTTCTGACTGAACCACTCTGTAGTTTGCAGAAGCATGATAGTCTTTTGTGTGTTCTCCCATCCTGGCCAGGCTTCTCAACACACTCATCAAAGACCTTGGCATTGAGTGAGTAATAAAGGACACTACAGAAGGAACTTTACCCACAGTTCAGAGTGAAATATTAAATCAGACCTCTCCACAAAGCAAATAAACACTACTATAGGCTTGCCAGGACGCTGAATCTTCCAAAATGTCTCATTATTTGGAGTTTACTACTACACAAGTTGCTGATGGAAGCACTTTTTGACAAGGTCTATAAAATTATACTTGGTACAAAATAGCCATCATACCCTACCTGGCCCAGCTCCAAATAAATCTGGGACTAAGGTGGATTAAACCCTAGCCTTTTTTTCCATCTTCCATTTTATGATATTTTCCATCAAAATGATTACCTCTGAGATTTAGTAGTATCAGTGTCAAATCAGAAAGACTGCTGGGGTGAGATTCAACCATAGATTACAACATCATTCAATTGTACTTCACCTGGAGGTTGGCTGAAGGCCTGTGTAACCAAAGTGGAAGAAAGATGCAGGAAATATATGTGTGTGTATATATATATTTGTTTTTTTAAGGACCTGATAGAAAAAAAAATCTTCAATAAACTCTATTAGATCAAAAATTGTCATAAATTAGGGGTGGCTAACTTGATCTAACAAGCTATATACTAAAAACATTAAGGAAATCTGCATTACTTTCATCTGACTGAGGACCAGTTTTATGAACAAGCCTTATCCAACAATTCTCCATTGCCAGCTGTCTAGAAGCTTGGTGTCTGAACTGAAAAAACAAAAGGAACATCCTATAATTTACACCCTATGTGTGTCAGTTGTTCATAGGATTGGTCCTTTAGAAGAATTCATGTATCTCTTGCATTTGGGAACTCTATCCTCATTCCATGGGTTTAATGTGAGGATTAAAATACTCAAAACATTCATATGGACACCACTGCCATCTGTGCTTTTATTTCTTCCTGTTTCTTAGTCAAGCTTTCTTTCACAATATTCTGAAAAGCTGGGTTTTGTACTGGCTAGAGTATATACAGAACATGTAGAACCATTAAAGTTGGGAAAGACCTCCAAAATCATTGAGTCCAGACCACATACGAATAATAGCTCAATACCGGCCTATTCATTAATTCACTGTTTGGTATTTACAATTAATCAAGAGGTAGTCACTACTTCAACTCCTCTAGGCTCCCCAGAAGACAGGTAAAAAATATTACTCTAGAATGTTTCCAATTCTGAAGAACAAAGTAGAAGAAAATAGAAATGGTCACTGAAATACCACTTCTACATCTATTGCTACTAAACATTATTGTGACACTAGGTTAAAAAGGGCATAAAAATTTAAAATAAAGAATAAATTGTATTAGTTTAACAATAATCTGAGTTCTAAAAATGTTGTTTAACACTGGCATAGTTATATTTCAGAAAGATCTAAAATTATTAAATGTGTAAATACTAAATACAAACAGTAGAATGGTACAATCTTGTGTTCTTGAAATTTGAGACATTAACTTTTTTCAAATCTTTTTTCAGTCTGTTATTTCTCATCTTATTTAATTACCTGGTTACTAAGTCTAACTAGCAATTATTTGAGCTCCTTTAATCAGATGAAAATCATATGAAGAAAAATGAAAGATACTTGAGACAATTTTTTTAAACTGTTCACAATCTCTTCCTTTTGCATTTTTTTCTTCTTGGCCCTCTTATTCATTTTATAATTTCTAGATTGCCATATCACAGATTTAGCATTTCAGTCTGGACTTTTCCAACTGCAAATTCAGTCTCTCTAAGGATTTTCATTATAGATATGCTGCTGCCAGTTAAGATGGTCAGTATCTCAGTAGTTCCACCAAAACTCTCTTCCTTTACTCTTTTTCAGTAACTACGCACATTACAGTTGCTTTCAAACAAGTTCACAAAGAGCATGTACAAAAGAAATATCAAACTAAACCATTAGCAATAACAAACTATTGCAATTACAGTATCAACCCAAGTTTAAAAGCAGGGTTTAAATGACAGCTACTAGTCTTCTGCAACCCAGAAAATCAAGTTACATATTTGAAAGTAACTAAAGTCCAGAATCTGGATTTAACTATCTAATTTTAGGAAACCAAGTCTTAAGCCACTGGTCCAAATGCTAATCATTGCCTGATCTTGACTCACTTAGTTCAGCCCCATAAATTCTAACCCCTCTCTGCTGTATTAAACATTGTAATGCAAATAACATTAACACAACACTTGTCACATTCACCCGTGTATTCATTATCTGAGGAAGGACTTCAAGTCACTGGTCTTCTCATCTTGCCAGAAACATCATAGAGATTTCTGTACATGAACTGACTTTTCCACCCATTTCCTTCTGAAAAGTGAGGACAAAAACCCAACCAAAGTTAACAACATTCCTTTTACAGTACCTTTCTTTTCATTACACAGAAATTTTGTTTTCAATAAAAGCAGCTACTGCTGAACGTTTGCAGTGAGTCTAAATAACTTGGGCATCTATTCCTTGAACTATGTGAATAATTATTTGGGGGAGTTTTCTGGTCGATTCCATAAAATAAAACAAATAATCTTGAAACATTTGTAAAAATTAAAATGAAGATACTGGATGAAGATACTGAAGATACTGGATCCATATTATTAAAAAATAAATGTATATGATTTCAAATTAAGCTGAATTTTGAAACCAAAGTAGATATGTCTCATTTTGACAAAACTGAACTGAAATACATAGATTTTCCCAATTCTTTTATTGAGCAAAAATAACAATTCAAGGGTCAGTCTGCACAGTTTTAATAAAGTTTGTTTCCTGAAAACCTTCACTTGGATTCCCATAACATCTATTACAAATTAGAGAAGTTAATTTCTTTTCCCACCTCTAAAAATGTCATCTAAAGTTGCTACAGGTGTGAAAAAGATAATAAATATCACCACAGCAATCTTGAGTAGCAGGGAAATTCAGAGTACCAAGATCTAAAGAACAAATTAATCTTGGCTACTGCTCAGCTGTTTCCCAGCAAGCTGGCTCCAGAAATTCTTTGCTCCTTTGAGATCACAGTGCTCTATTTATTTCTTTTCAGCAAGAAAAGTTCCCATTTAGTGATGTTTCTAAAAGTATATCCAAGAAAACTTATGAATTATTAATAGTTAAGCTTCATACAATCAAATGATAAAGCTAAGGGTCACTCAAACTTCTAGGATTAGGACAAGTCAGCTGATAATATTTTAAGACTAGGTTTTTTAATCCTGCAGCAAGATTTTTGGACTTCTATCAAAAAAAATTTATTTTTTAATACTTCAAGAAAGACTTTTATGTCCAGTATAGTGGTCATGCATAAGAGTTTAGAAGCAGTACTGCAGAGGAAGGGGACTAGAATGGCAAGAATGTGAAGACTCAGAAACATGATAGCCATGCTAACAAGACATGAACAGATGACATGAACAGAAGACATGAACTGATCAAATTTGGTTATTTCTATGTGCATTAAAAATAAAAATATGATACAGGTGACACAAATATGGATGAGGTTTAAGAGCAGCTAAAAAGATGAACCTAAATTACAACACTCCAAAAAGAAAGGTACTGTTGTAACATAGTCATTTATTTCTTTCCCATAGGAAATCCTAAATGGAAGTAGAAAAGATTGTTTGAATTGGCACAGAATATTGTAAGGTGGACTTCTGTAGTCAAATATTTGTAATTCATGTAATCTTGCTCCAAAGACTTTCACAATAAAAACACCTGAAGACTCAGAAATAAGCTAGTCGTGTCACCATATCTGTGATGAAATACGGCACACAGTATGAAGCCTAAGGCTTTGCAAAGCCTGCAAAGTTGTGATTTGAAAAAGGGAAGTTTAAGAGGAACTGGAATATGAACAAAGCTTTTTGAAATTTATCAAATATAGGTGCCACTAGGCCATTTCTACCTACCACAAAAAGTTGATAAGGTTATGAACACAGATGTATTCATATGAAAGTCACATAAGGCCATGGAGAGCCCTGAGACTTTTTTCAACTTTAAGACATGAAAAAGAAGTCACAGTATGTGACTGAAAGTGAAAGGTAGTCCCCAGCTGTTTTTTTAAAAGCTTCCAGAAATAAACCTCAGTCTCAACCTGTGCTAATAGGGTCAGAATTTCCATGCCAAGCAGTGATACCAAAGGGACTGAAGGAAAGAGATGTAGTTCTAATGTACTAATAATGACTTGTCTCCTTGGATTTTTATAAAATGTCATGCATTCAGTTCTTCAGCCTTTCTGCCCCAATACACACAGGAGTCCTCCCCTGTGAGCAGGACAACTGGTACACCAGAAGCATGGGTAACACTAGCACAAATGAACTCCAGAAAAATATATTATTTGCCAGCCATCTAGCCTTTCTTCATACATATTTTCAACTGCAGAGTACCTGAAGCTGTAGAACCGACAGCCTTGTGCTGCAAGGCTTTGGAAAAAAATCATACATATAAAGTTTTGGAAAAAAATGACATATACTTCCAATTTTTTTGTAAGAAAGTTATTTGCACTGTTTCATAAATCTGGTGCATTGCTCAGTCTTTCTATAAGTCTGACAGACAGCATAGCTTCATACTTCATGCCTCCTTTTTTTTCTTTGCATATTCTGGTGTAGAGAGACCTGAAGTCTGTCAGCAGTTTTCTGAATATGTCATGGTAATTTTAAGCTGCTTTTGTTCAAATAAAAGAACTAAGATGAAAGACACATACAGAAATAATTTATCTTCAAGCTGCAAATACTGTTCAAATAATTCCTTAACTATTCTTGCACTTCATTCATCCTGTAAAGCAATTTTCTTCAGTTTATTACAAAGTCTACGATACAGGAATAGGCTTTCCATTTATGCTTCTAATGGTTCCCAAGGAGATTTAACCTGCCTTTCTTACAGTTCAAGGTCATATAGTTTTGGTCTGAAAGTCCTTTCATTCATTAATTAGTTATTATGTTGAAGTCAAACCCATTATGGGATCTAGACAGAGATGCTTCTGTTGTGCCTTTCAGCTTTCTCTTAGCTTGTTTTGTTCTTGAGAGGAGAAACCATCTCTCTGTGTCAGTTAGAATCTCAGGCAGTCAAAATAGGATTTGGGCTTTTTCAAATGCAGCTACCTGTTTATTGAGTCCGGACATATCTTTACAATAATTACAATAGAAAACAAAAACCTTAGAATACAAACAGGTCGATTACATCCCTCTCTGCAGTAGAGGTGACATTAATCTTATTACATGTGTCCTGATGGGAATCAGGAAGAACTTGCTGAGCTTCTTCCTACACAGGTGACACAGCTCACCCAACCACAGTCACCATCACTTCATGCATGGACTAAAAATCACCTGCTTTTCTTTCTCAAACAGCATAGCATACCACTAATAAGAATCAAAGTCAGGAGGTCCCCAAAGGTTATTATGGCAAGGTAACATTCTTCTGGTCATCAAGATTTACCTTAATAAGATTAATACTGTATCTTGCTTCACCTGTACTTCTTCCAGTCCTGCACACAGATTCTGACGCAGAGGAAAATTAAGTAATGGAAGGTCACTCTGCCCATTTCCATTCCACTTGAATGAACCCTTGGAGGTTCAGACATGGTAAAGTGTGTGCATTCTTGAGGATCCTGAAAATGCTAAACCTTTCCCCAGACACTACAACTGAACTCTTTCAAATTTCCAAAAGCCTCTCTGTGTCTTAATATAATTAGTGCAATCTCGGTGTCCTTGCTTCCTACAGCTGTTCCTTATGACAGCAAGTAACCCGTCAGAAAATTCAGCTCCCTGGCAGGAAGAGAAGACTGACAGATGGTGAATAAATTCAAGGCTAGTTTATTTTTATAACTGGAAAATAACTTTCAGACATCCTGGTGGTCTACAGATTGTTTCCAGGTCTTTTCTCTTTTTATGAAAGAAAAAATACGACTTGGATTCATGATCAGGCAATTTAATTTTAGCCAAATTGCAGAGAAAAGTAAATGCCAGCTCTTATTCTAAACTTTCACCTTCTGAGCCACTGAGACATTTATCTTATGTAAAAATTATTGCAATAATAATAATATTTTCTGGTGTACAGCTGATTTACCAGGAAATTAATATTTTGTTTTATGAACACATTAAGCAGATGGTACCTATTGTTGAAATTATCCCATAAAAGTATGTGTATTTAGAGTTGGTTACAATGAAATGCATTAGACTCTTTCAAAGGACTGGTGTAGGGATTTTTTTTTTCTTTTTTTTTTAGCAAGACATTTTAAATCTATAGCATGCAACCTTGGAGTTAACTGGGGTGACTCCATAGATATATTAATTTAAAAATTATTGTCATAACCATTTTCCCTCAGAAGGAGAAAAGAAAAGAGCAGTATTAATGTCAATAACTTGCAGAGTTAGAATTCTGATCTCTTATTAGTTTCATCACAATCACTGACAAACTGAATAGCTGTTATAAAAGTTAAAGAACGGAGTAGAAACTCCTGACCCCATTAAACTTGACTTTAGTTTCTGCAAAGCTTCAATATCCCTCAAATAGCACTCTTGAAGCAATCATGTTATCTGGAAGAAACTTGGAGAGAGCTGCTGCCATTCTTCTACAATTTAAACATTCCATTCCACAAGAATTTTCTCTGAAATTCACTGCAAACTGCCCTTGACTAATAGGAATGATATAATAACTGCACATGTACTTCTGCCTGGTTTTAAGACAGACTTTCTCATACCCTATCATTAATTCAGACTCTGTATCATTCAGTCACTGAAACTGTGTGCAGTTAGAAAAGTAAAACTTTAGGAGCTTCAAATCAATTCTATATTTTCTAAAACTGTATGTATTATTTAAGAGCATTGCAGGAGCATATTATGCAGCATCATACACACAACCTGCAGTCCCAACAACAATCTTGTTGTTGACTTTGTGCCATCACCAAATTAACAGATACTGAAACTGGCTGAGGTAGGTGTGTGATAACTGGCAACCCTGTCACTTTGCAAGTGAACAAAGACTAGAGAGAAAAAATCATGTATTAAAAATATCTGCAAACCATCTTTTTATTTCCATCATATCAGGTCAAGTGAAAGGTGGAAATAATTTTAAGAACTTCACACTTCATTTAAAACAATCTTAGCACTGAAAGAAATGGTTAAAGAAGTTACTGCTCAACTCAAGGTGAGAGAATACACACCTGTACGAAATCTGATCCTCCTTACACACACTAACTGCAACTTGATCAGAAATTTTCCAAGCTACATGACTATAGCCAAGGCTCTAAAATCTTTTAAAAAGAGGTCAGTGACCTGACATCCAAAAGTAGTGATTCTGCCATCATTCTTTACAGCATGGTTGCAGAAATATTAAAGCAACTAGATGAACATATTTGTCCTATTGACAGAAAAGAAAAACAAGATCTCCATGAGTCACTGGATGCTCAGCAGAGTGGAAAATCAAACTAAAAAAGCAGGTATCTAAATTTAAATGGAAGAATATGATTTTTGGCACAGATCTGTGCCTCAGCTTCTAGCAATCTCATTCTATTCTCCTCTGCTATGAGGAAAGAGATCCACATACAGAAGGCAATTCAGATGTTATTTGCACTGTGTCTATAGTAAACTGAAAGGGAACTTAGTGAGATAGGTACATGCTCCTAAATTAGGTATCTCAATTAAATTACTAAAGTTAAGTTGGATATATTCCAGCTAAGTTTAGAAGGTCTTAGACACGTTCTCAAAACTAGAAAAATAAATTCACTTAAAGGTGTTGTACTAAAGCAACTGTAAAAAGATTCCAAGCGGACTTCTAAAAGCCAACCTTAACTATAATTAGTTGCAGGAAAAATTGTAATTTTTTACCTTGTTTCAAAAAAATATGCATAAAGCACAAAATCCCAATTAAGCCAGTCTATAAATTTGTGGCAATTTATTACAACCTCTCAATACAAAGTGATGGCTAAACTGCTGAGAACAACTGACCTGGAAACCTGGAATCCTGTGCTCCAAAGTGGTTGCAGGCAGCCTGCTGAGGAAGCTGGGCAGCAGAAATGGCAGAAGCCCTAGCAGGTTTCTGATTAAAAAGATCACCTGGAATAGCATCAAAAATTGGGCCAGCAACATACAAACAACTGCTGGGAAGTTCTTTGGTGCATTCTAAATTTATATTTACATGGCCCAATATTGGTTCTGGCTTACTGAAAATGGCATGCTACTTCAATTAGACAGGATGCATCACAAACAGTAATCCACCAGAGAAGTTTTTAAGTCAACCTGGCCTCTCCTCAGGAGATTTGCAGACACACTCTGTTGCAAAAATCATTTTATTTGGATGCATACAGGCTGACTTCATTAGATGCAGTGGTATCTCCAAGTTTCTTACCAGTTACTGACAAACATGGTAGACTAGTGGGGACCTATACCAATCTGGGTATAGGCAGATTCCTCTGTTCTGTAACTCATCTGAGAAACTTTAAAAAGATAGATGTTTAGACATAAACATCGTGGGAAAGCAAGAATTGCAAACTATACAGCAGTAGATAGTAGAAGAGTATTCTAGTGCCTCACAGATAAACCTATCAGCCCTGGAAAAAAAAATCAACAAAACTTACTCTGAAATCGAGATTCTAGGCACTTCACAGGATGAAAGACTTAGTTATTATGAAAGCTTGGCTGTACACACACTCCGGTTTGGCCCTGAAGAAAAGCAGCTATTTATTTATCTCCTAAAATGAGAAATACCTTTGAAGACACAGTGTGTTTGTCACTCTACACTATGGAAGTGGCCCAGATCTTCAATGCATCAGGGAAAGCTTTATCACCGGTTTCAGCATCCCAGGAACTTTCCATCTGATCCCTTTTTTCTTCACCTTATACATAGTAATAAATTTCACAAACCACTGAGTGAATGAAATGCACTAAAATCAGCTCTGAAACTATCAATGATTACACTGTGGTCTGGTTTTGAGTTTTTAAACAATATGAAGCAAAGATTCAATCTTTCCTAGCCTCAAATGAGCTAAGCCTAGACTAGAACAAGAAATACACCATAAAGTTGTATTCCCTATCAACTCCTGGAGGTTAGGCCCTTGAGCAAGGGTAATTTAGCACTGAAATTGCATTGTCTTTTCTTGGAAATATCTGTGATCTTCACCATCTGTTTCATGCAATAAAATAAAGTTGTTGATTTGATGCTGCACCTTCTATGTCAGAATAAAGGCCAGCCCCTATTTGCATCAAGCAGGGGGGGGAAAAAGTAATTATAAATTATAATTTAAAAAGCACATGATTTTCCATATTTTAATGAAGCAAAGGTAGCTGCACTTGTTTACAGCTCCAATCAAATTCAGATCACGTTAATTGGAATTTTCAGTTTCAGACGAGTAAGACTCTAGTGAGCAGGTAGAGAAAGAGCCTTAATGAGTTTCCTCACCACAGAAAAATTATCTGGCAAACAGTACAAAGATCACTCAAATGAAAACAACTACTCAATAAAGCAGATAATTGACTGCAATCTTAGTTAATAAGATGGCCCCAAACTGCCCTGCAAAAATGCCAAAGCAACTAAATATAAATGTTTGTTAGCAAAGGAAGAACTTCTATATTTTTCTAGGGAACTTCTATACAGTTTTATGGGAGTCTAAAGTACATTAAAATTAATTAAGTAT
Source organism: Pycnonotus jocosus (assembly GCA_013400435.1). Taxonomy (NCBI): domain Eukaryota; kingdom Metazoa; phylum Chordata; class Aves; order Passeriformes; family Pycnonotidae; genus Pycnonotus; species Pycnonotus jocosus. The sequence goes on from VWYP01031393.1 coordinate 333,494, forward strand.
TTTATGTTGTTGTTTCTGGTTTGAAGTTTTATTTCAGCATTGAATCTGATGGTCTATGATCTAGAGTCCTTCCCATCCTTTGAACCCATCAGCATCAGTATTTGTTTACAGTGCCAAAAGAGGATGCTAAAACAGAAGACTGATCACCAACATTTTTTAAAAGGTCTATTAATTGCACCTGAGGATATTCTCAACTCAACATATATACGCATGCATGTACACACATACATATATACACTACCACAATTTAATGACAATACAGCCAATTTAATCCTTTTTTTTTTTTATTACAATCCATCTCCTTCAAATACTGAAACTGATGATCAGGGAAACAAGCATTCCAGCAAGATTCCTAAAATATCTGTGTTGCCTGAGAATTTCTTCTTTTTTGTTGTTTTAATAAATAAATAGAATAACCAAAGGTCCTTTTTCAACACTATCTTAATGTCACTCACCATGAAAAAGTCTAGAATAACATGCAGACAACAGAAATCTTCTGGTCAGTAAGGTATTGCATATGTGGTGAGAATCCAGCCAATCCAGTATTACTGCCTGCATACCATTATATGCATACCATTAAACAGCTTAAGTGTTTTTCTTAACCAAAACAGAAACAGCTGACTATTTATTCCTGTTGCCTTGGAGAGCATGGCAGAGGAAGCATCCAATGTGCTTTCCAAAGCAGGTTGTGGGAACTGGTTACAAGGGACAGAATATTATGGACTCATTAAGTCCATCTTATGCCTCACTTTTCTGTTCACCCACCAATCCATACAATGAGTTAATGACAATTACTGTTTTTTTGGAGTAATATCTGTATTCAAACTATGTCATCTCCATAAAACAAAACAAAACAAAACAATCCCCACATAGTTTATAACAGAGTTTTCTAAACTATATAAAGAATGAAGAAACAAATGCCCATTATATCCTTAGTAACATTTGATCACATAAGGATCCCATTTCTTTGAATAGCTGATTCCACATCCTCCCTGCTATTTCAAGGAGAATGCTATTATACAGAGCTATTTTTAAATTGCTTTAAATTTAAAATTTAAATTAAAATCTTTCTAATGTCAGATTTTCGTGAGCGAGTTACAAATAATGTAGCAGTTCCTCCTGGAACTTCCTACTGAAAGTAGGAAGAGAAATATTCTCTTCCCTGACTCTCCAACACAGCCAATTACTACAAATACTTTCCCACAACTTCTTCCCAGAGTGAATTTTCTTTCTTATGAATGCTCCTAGGGTTTAGTGTTGCCATCTTTGTTAACATAACTTCTATCCATACCAATGAAAGCTCCTAGAAACAGACTAAAGCAGATGGTGACAGATGACCTGCTAGTGAACTCAGCAAAATCAGAGAACTGAGAAAGTATACAAACTTTGATCTTTATCTTGTGCTTCCTTCTCCCCGCTCCTTCCCCCCATCAACAAACTTTCAAACTTCTTTCTTCATAGAAACAAAACCCTGTTACCTTTTCATACACTGACCTATCTAATTTCCTCATGGATCTGCCACCCTAAAGGGAGAAAGCTGACAGTGAAGCTGCTATGGGGCAGACAGACATTCCCACTTCAGCAGGCTTTCCACTCTCAAGAAAAGTATTTTGGTTCTTCTATTTCATCTGCCCTTCACCTGATTCTGGCAGGACAACATAAACCCTCTACTACATTTGCTTAGCCTCTTACTTTTAAGTTTTAAAACTAAACTTCTAAGACTTTGAGTAGTAAATGATCCTTAAAATTGAAAAAGCAAAGGCATGCCAGGCCCTAGAACAGATGAAAAGCAGGAGTGAAACAAAAACAAACCACCAAGCCTCCTCAACCCCCTCTGCAGCCTCGTCTCTGCTACAGGAAAGGATTGTACTATTTCAAATCACAATTCAAGCCAAATTCTTTCACAAAACAAAAATCCACAGATTCATAGTGATGATGATTGTGAAGAATAATACTTATTTTGTTACATACAGTAGACACCCGGTGTAACTGGCACTGTTATACATCTAGAAAAAGAAACGGCCTCCTGAAATAACCTTTTCACATATGTGAGCAGAAGGTAATCCATCAGTGTAATGGCAATGAAAAATACAGGAGCGTAACCTCCTCGTTGATGGCAATTTGAACAGAAGCAACTCACAAGCATGACCCTCATGCAGCTCCTGCTTTTTACTGAGGGTGTGACAAGGAGGCTCGAGATATGGCATAACATACAGATGGATTCCCAAATGGACACTCATATCAGAAAACTGCAAATTCACCATGAGTGCATAGTATATTTAAAGAGAATCTTCTTGTATTGGATCAAGGTGCATATTCCAGCTCATTTCTTCTTTCTCTCATGAAGGTGCTAAGCCCATGATTACCGCTCAGCATTAAAAAATTACAAGATTCCACTTTGATACTATGGCAGATTTCCCCCGATAGGAATCCTAGTAACAGAGACAGACCTCTGTGTTGAATGGTATCTGCATTTACTTGTTATCACTGATTTATTTTGTCATCTTGAACAAACCAGTTAAATGCTCTGCCTCAATTTCCCCTTCTTCAAAATGGAGATACTAATCCTTAATTCCAGGTAAGGTCTTTCACCAGCTGTTGCAATAAAAGTACTGTGTAATTAGATTATATTATTAGCAGTCTTACTAATTCTTTTATATGTATTTTTATCATTTTAGATGGATTTTAATAACTGCACAAAAAAACAAAAGGGCTATTTTCTTGACCTGATTCAGCCTAAGAATAACTGGTTTATGCCTCACATATTTACCTACCTTTGGAATTTGAATTCAACATAAAGTATCTCTGATGCAATTACACTTCCTTCATAAATAAAGAGTACAAGTAAATATATTAAAAAATGTTCAGTTTGGAGAAAATGCTATTAAGTTGCTAGCAAGCTTTTATGTGATGAGAAGCAAAGAATCTTCAAAAAGTGGACAAATACTAACAACTCTGATGTTCCCAAATCTGAACTCTAAGCCGATGCACAGAGGCAAGAAACTCTGAAGCAAAGGATCCTTATGGTTTGTCCAGCTGGAATAAGAAGCCAGCAGACTATAAAAGGCAAACTGCCCAAGTTTCCTCAGGTATTTCTGCTAATATGTAGTTTTCATCTGCTTCATTCATAGTATTTCAACCAGGGCACAGATGGCATCTACAAAAGTACATGTATTAAGAAGAAAATTAAAATAACAAAAGATCTAGAAGCCATTTGGCCTGCTGTTGGTCTATCCTGCCATACTGTAAGGAATGAAAAACATTCCTTTGTAAAGGAATTAAAGGAATATGATACAGAGGTATTTTTTAAAAAAAAACCAGAAGCATGTGATATTCCAAAGGAAATAACATGACATTATATCCACAGCTGTGATAATATTAGTATAGTGACCCATGATTACGTACCAAGCAAACTGGAATTATTACATTATATATTAAAAGGTGCCGAACGAGGGGAAAAAAAAAAAAAAGATGAAAAAAGGTGCGGGCAAAGCTCTTTAAAGCAAATCCAAACACAATATCTATCAGCTCACCTGCTATTTGTTTCTGTCAGACCTGTCAGTCAGTGATTTTAGATGAGAGATTGGAAGCAATAGCATATGTGTCTGCTACTGGAAGCTGCAAAATTATTATTACAGAAAGTAGTATCTTGTAGGCAGTAGAGAACCAAGGGAAATGTTGCTGAGAGATAAAAATACAAATTAATGCGATGAGTTTCCATTACTCATAAGGATGTAAAAGGAGACATATCAAAAGGGGCAAGGACTGCCTCAAAGTTGATCTAAATCTCACATGTCTTTCAGAAACCATAATTTACACTCATTTCCATAATCTCACTCACTTCAATCCATTATTGGAGGCTTCTACAGGTTCAGTGGAATGGAAATTTAACTTCAAATAGTATTGTGCTCACTATATACCATCTACTCTGTATCCAGTGTCATTTACAGCAGTTTCAAGAAATGATCTCATTTTTGCTTCATTACAGAAGTAATTTCCTATCAAGCAGAACATTTCCATGCCATAATATATTTGAATAGGGACCACTAATGTCAGAGCCTGGAAACAAAACAAGTGTTCAGTCCTTTTGGCATCTTTCTCAGTGCCATATCACATGAGGATCCTTGGAGACCTCACAAGTAAACCAATTAAAGGAGTACTATTCAACCTTCTGAACTCAGCAAGTGAGAAGAATAGTATGCTAACCATCTTACATCACCATATTAAAAAAGGTAACAGCAATACTTGGCCCATATTTCTTTATACAAAGATGCATTCCCACGAACCAGAGTTGAGGTATCATGGCACTTTACTTCCTAGGTATTTGAGTACCAACTCTGTCTAAATAACAGAAGAATCTGTCCACAGCAGAAAGCTGGCCCAATGGAACCCACTCTGATATAAATATTAAATTAAAAAATATTACAAGAATAGCTTTATACTTCCATCCACTTGCCCTTCCCCAACTCTCAGGATTAAAAAAAAAAATCTTTCCTACTGTTCCTTTGTGTGCATAGAGGGAAATCCTTGTTCCTTAAAATCTTTGCCAGAATGGTTCAATTCTGCAGACCTGACTTTTACAGTAGGAGTATGTCTACTCCAGTCCCACTGAGAGGTTTTATGAAAGTCTGCACTCAGGGCTACTATGATCTTGAAACTAGAAGTCAGATGTTTAATTTACATATATTTGTTTTGTCAAACGCTAATCAAATATTGACATTAGGCAAGGCAAAACAAATTTGATCCTTGTGCATCCTGTGTCCATCCTTTAAGCAGCATATTGTGTCCTGAGCAGGAAAGATTTTCTGCTCTGAGAGAAGTCCTGATAAAAGCAGTATTAACAATTGCAAGCTATATTATTATGTAAAAAGTCATTATTTTATATCCTTAAGTCTTTGTGAGGGCAAGATTTCCTCAAAGGAAAGGAGAGTGCAGATCAATTACTGTCAAGGTGGAAAGGAAATCACACATGACTCCAAGACATGAGGGCAGAGGCAGGGGGAGGGACAAGGAGGACACTGGAGTCAGCAGCCAAGTGAGGAGAACCAGCTAAATGAGATCCTGCAGAAAAAAAAGACAAAGGATTTTTCTCAGGAACTCACATCACTGAAGAAAAATATTCATGGAAGCATCCACAGGAGCCACATTAGACAGCTCAGTCATGTGCACAGAGGGTCCTATATCACATACAAAGAAATGGTCTAGGGTGCCTTGAAAGACTTGAAGTTTAGAGAGCCTGCAGGGCCTTTCTCAGTGTTTATATCCAAAAGACAGGATCTGATGTCCATGGACCATTTGACAACTTATTGAGAAAGACTGACTTCACAGGTAGACTCACTGATTTCAGTGAGTTTATAATAATATCTTTTATACCATAAATCCATCAGTTACACAGACACACAGTTTAGGGAATCAGACAGGAAGGACATCTGCACTCCTGCACTATACAAAGGGCTGACCTGAATTCCTGTGTAAAGCAAAGCACCATATTTAGGAAGAAAAGAAACTTCTTCAGTCTAAGCTACTATATTCCCTCAAGAGATAGCATCATTAGTCCCATATGTATGACACTGCTGTTGCTGTAAAAAATGTTTCACTGTGAGCAAAATATACACAACCTGAGGAAAAAAAAAAGCCTTTTAGCTTCATTGTTATATTTCATTGTTGCTCAATTTCTGGGTCAAGTTTATTTATTTTTAATCAATGCACATAGGATGGAAGTAATTTTGATGCATTTATAATTACTCATATTCTTAAGAAGGGCTAGAGGGAAGGTTCAGAGGTAATTAACATTATAACAATCAAGTGACAATGCTTAAGGATGTAATTGTAAAAGAACTGTCACAACATACAGCAAAAACAAAGCTTCTTTATGCAATATGGTTTCTTTGAAATCATGCAAGAGAACTGTTTTTTATCTGCAGTCCACTCTAGGAAATGAATGTACTGAAAAAAATTGCAACTCCCCTACCCTTAAAAAAATCTTTTCAAAAAGCTTGTGTCCACCACATNGACCAATGATCATATTACTAATAAATGTATAATCTGTTCCCCAGGTTATAGTTCTTCATATACCCTTGTAATTAACCTATTTCCCTGAGGGTCCCATTATCCAGGCAAACAAAAACAGAATCAGAAATGCTGGAGAATATATGATATTCATACAACACTTTGCATTAAAATGTCTGAAGTGAAATGCAAAATATTACTTTCAGCAGAAATAATTATGTCTTATTTCAGGACTCTTGGAGAAGCTGCTGGTTTTTTGTTGCCACCACCGATAAGCAAGTCCTTCTTTGAAAGCTGAAGACCAAAGAAGATAGACAGATTCTTGTAAGTTCAGTGGAAAAACAGTCAAGGAAACAGAAGAGCAGTGCTTCAATCTTGTTCATAAAAGACAAAGACCAATGGAGACTCATTCACATGTGTTTCCTCATGGCCCAAAATACAAACCTTTCCCTTCAGAGAGAGAGCATCTTCTGCTTCCCAGTCTGTTATCACAGACATTAAACAGTCAATCTGCTCCACTGCTATAAGAACCAAGAAAGCAAAGCTAGAGATTTTCAGAGACACTGACAAGGGAAGAGCATCACTCAGAATGGTCTGCAAAAAAAAGCATTCTCTGTCAATAAAGAATAGGGTAATGATTGACAAAAACCAGATTTCCCTTTCTAGTTGTGTATTTGATTTCCTGAGAAACCATGAAGAACTATGAGACACTTTAGGCTTTCTTTAGTTAAGTGGGGGATAATATCACCTATAACACACCTTTGTGTTCTCTGTAGAGGAAAATGTGTATTAGCATGTTTGCTATGGAGATGGCAGCCAGGCTAGATCTTAGTTTGGGAGGTCATTGTACTCCAGTAATATAAAAATCAAGTCCAAAAGTTGAAGTTTGGTGAAGTGAAATTCCAGATTAACAGAGGATGACTGAAATAACTCAGCAGCTCTAAGGCAGATCAGCTTCCTTTATTAATTTGGTTTTCTGCATCACAGTCTAAGCTGTCTGATACCAGGCAATCATTTCTCAAGTAGAATTGACATATCACACAATATATAGCAATTGCCATATATATAATTATATATATAGCAATATTCATGTTCTGTGAGTTCCTGCTATCCACATGAAGACAATAACCCAGTTATTTCTGCAAATTCAGTAATCAGACCAAATGCATATGCAAAAGATGCTCTACCTGAATTAATTTTTGGATACACTGATTAGCTAGCTGAGTGCATAGTCTATCATACAGTGATGAGTTTACTGTAAAATTGATGAAGAACAGACTTCAACATTTATTGCCTTTGTCATGGATATTGAGGAGAAAAAAGGGATTTTACATAAAGCTATTTGGTAAAACTAGGCCTCCTGAATATTATATGCATATACAATTAGTTCATTTTCCTACTCTCATGTAGAATTTAGTGGCTATTTGCCAAGACAACTAGCTAAAGAATTACTTCCAAAAGCAAAACAAAACTGCAGATTGTTGGGAGTACCGTGTAGATCTCACAGCTAAGCAGTAGAAGTAATGCTTAAAATGGCCTATAGACCTTTTGCTTTAGCAAAATATGTGCTGTTTCAGTGGAAAGTGTTTTCAGGTACTCTGTGCCTCAGGATTCTGCCCGAGAACTAAAGTAACCAGAGAGTAACGGTTCTACCAATCTGGACACCTTTTTATCTACACAGAGCTCATATTAGTGTGTAGCAGCTGGTTTTAAGTAGATGAAATAACAGTAAGTGTGAGATTGCTGGTTCACATTAGAAACCAGACAAGGCAAGCCCTGCTACCAACAAACTTTTCAAAGAGTGGAAGGGTTGTTTAACTTGGGTTTTTGACCACAGTTTCTGATGAACAACCTAAAACAAAGGCTAGCAGATCCTAATACATTACATTTTGTTTGCTTAACACATGCTATTTTATGGGGACACATTGGTGCAACATCAAAAAGTCCACAGGCCTGTGAAAGGAAGGCAGCCAGGTGTTTTTTTTCTTGCAGCCATCACCCATGGGTAAAGAATAAGACTGGCTGACAGGGGACCTTTAGAACAACCTTTTAAGTTTAAGAGACTGAATTAATCCCTCCTGATTTCCTTTTGCTGCGCGAAATTAAGCAGTGGCAAGCAGATTCCAAATTTTATAATGCCCAGGATGTAAGTTAGCATTATACTCATGCTGCAATGTATTCTGGGGTTGAAAAAAAGTGCCTCAATATAAATTTAAGAAAACCCTAATGTGTTTTCCAGGAACTGTGTAGTAAATTGGACCTGCATCACAAACTCTTTACTCTTTCCTTCTCTTTTGTTGTAAGATTATTTCCTAAATGTAATAGCTGAGATTTTAATGCAATTATTTTTTATTTATGATAACCTTGGTTGATCAGAGTAACAATGATGGAGATATTTCTTTTTATTGCACAGTTACTTTAACTATTTGCTCACCATTTCTGGTCCTAGCTTTTCTAACTGAATCATGGCAGTACAAAGAAATGGGTTAATGTTGTTTATAAAGTTCCAGAATGCTTTAATTAAAACCCACTGTTCTGGGGTCTGCTAGATATACAGGGCATGTTTCAACCCTGAAAAATACAAGGGAGCAAAAAAGATCTCCCCACTGCTTGATTAATAAATGACTGGGATAAACTGCCTTCAGAATTTTTTTTTCTTTCTTTCTGCTTTACCAGATAGGAGAAAAGGAGAAAAGCAAATATTGCAACACCCCTTTGAGCTTCTGCTGTCTCATAAGCTTTCTTGCTCTCTTGGTCCTTTCATTTCTCAGTTTTCACAACTGCAGTAAAGATGGCAGGAATAGGCTCCATGGGCTGATCAGTCATTAGTGTGACATTAACCATGCCCTGGACTTCCCTGTGTACTCAGAAGGCCTGGAAGCCTTCTGGGAGCTTTCTGAGACCTCAGAGACTCCATTCTCTTTTTGCACAAAACTTAGGTGATTTGCACTTTCACCAGAGAACATCAGTGACCACATCATAGATGCAAACCTGAAATTCTGGACATTCATCCAAAGTATGAAGAATGGGGTTCATCACTGATCTAGAATAGTCAAGGTGAGGACTCAAACTGTTGTTCTCACATTCTCTGCAAGCATCCTGCCCATTCGGTAATAATTTTTTATTCTTGGATTATCATATACGTAGCAAAACTCTTCCATTTCTGCCAACATGTATTTAGAACATCAGTAATTAGCACCAGTAAATATTTCTGAAAAGAAAAATTGAAATTCTTAAATAAATACATAGCACAAAGGATTATAGCTCTCTTCCTCTTTAAATTAAAAAACA
>VWYP01031395.1:0-10744 GCA_013400435.1 Pycnonotus jocosus
AAAAATGTTTCGTAAAATTATTTAAATGTGTTTGAATGGAACCAAATTTGTGCTACAGCCAATCACTTACCTACCTTTATGTCCCTCTGTATTTTTTTTTTTTTTAGATCCTGTGTTCAATTCTTGTTCCAAATCATCCCCTTGAGATTATTATGTAGGTGTTTTTTTCCCTAATGAACTTCTGTTGCTTACTTCAAGTATTATGAATAAAAATTTTATAAAAATCCATTTCATTTTCTACATGAAAATATTCTGTAAATACTTTATAAACAAAAAATTGTTTTTAAGAAGATTTGACATAAAAGATGCAATGCAGCAAAGCATTTCTTGATATCAACAGATTATCTGAAAACAGCTCCTCAGAGACAAGAGCCATAGGAGAGAAAAAAAGTCAATAGTCCTTGCCCATGAAAACTGTACAAAACAGTGAAGCAGGTCTCTTGCAGTGGGGAAACTCCGAGAAACCTGTATTAATAAAATTGGTAAGCCAAGACAAAGTTAAAATTTACACTTCAAAGTGCACTAATTTCTGCTACATAAACCTTTTTAGATGAAATTTTGTTATGTAAAAAATAAAAATATGCTTCACAATCAAATGAAAAGCTGTAAGAATATATGCAATATTTATTTTTGAAAAATCCCATATATTAAAAAAAAAACCACTACCCAAAATGAATGTTAAATGCTCAGCAGATTTCCCAGGAATTTGTTCTTGTTGATAGTTGTAGCCAGTCGTATATTTCAGTTAATAATTTTATAATCATAACAAACAAGTTGTTGGGTGGGGAGGACACTGAATATTAAATGTCAGAATTTTATTTCTAGAAAAGCATTTTTCACATTTTGGCTGCAGGTGGCAGCAAATATCCAGTGAACAGCAGTTCTTCCAAGATTCATTACATTATACATTATATATACTACATGATACCTATGGGCAGATCAAGTTAACTATCATATATTTTATTTAAAAAAATATAAAAGTACTTAGATAAAATTAAAAAAGATGCATCCTAAGTATTAACTGAGTTGATACTGTGTTCTCCTGAGCAAAATGATTTGACATCATATATAGGCTGGAACTCCACAACTGTGGAGGTTCAAGCACTGAAACAAGTAGGATTTTACTTGAAGAGAGAAATTGACAACGCAGCACTGGATTTAACAGCTGGTTAAATGTCTTGTGTCATACATGCCAGTATTTCTGCCATTTATAATATTATAATATATTATAGTAAAAGGTTGTTTCAAGTCAACTTTGCTAAAAGGTTTATCTGAGATATTTTATTAATGCACTTGTTCCAGAGTTTTTGATTTCCTATTAAAAATTTAAAATATTCAGCCCACAACACAGAAAAACTTAATACAGATCATATGTTATTAATCTACATCATATTCTTTGTTTCCTTGTCCTTTGATTACAATATCTGTTGACCTTAGTTGACACTGCTATTCCACTGCAGTAGCAAGCAATCAAAAGTTCATATAATTCTCATGTGGCACTGATTCTAATTTCAGTTCTAGTTTTCTTTTAAAAAGCTCTTTATTTCTGGTGTGATACTGTATATCTAATTAATTACTATTGATTTTTTTTTTTTGTAATGTTTATTTATAATAAATTCAGAGGAGTAAAAAATGGCTAGCATATATTGCTGTCCTATAATGAGCAGAGTGAAACTGAGTACAGACAATTAGAATATCAATGCCTGAACAGCTGTGCATACTAATACTGCAATTCTAAGCAAACAAAAAAATTCCCTGAGGTAGCTGCTAGCAAATCCTGGAAATCCTTAGACTTCTTACATCTTTCCCCATTGAATTAGAGGTTTCCTAGTTCTCAAGACAATTCCAGCTTGGATCATGCATGAGTTTGGCCAAGCCTGAGCATCTTAACAGCTCTCTCATCTAATTCCAATTTGAATCCAGCAGTGAGCATTCTTCGCTTTTTTGCCCCAGCCTGATTTACATTGCAGTAAGGGAGGCTGTCTTAAAATAATTGCTGTCTGGAATATTTACATTTGTCAATAAAACTTCCTTATGTAACAAGTTTCTCGATGGTTTTTATGAGGCTCTTGGAGAGAAGTATGTGTGTGTGAGATGAAAACAAACTTCCAAGGGATTCATTAGAAATTAACCTTGGTTAAGCACACTGTTGTTTATAAGGAGATTCCTGTCTACAAGTCAGGAATGTGGATGACAAATTACCTGATCATCATCCAAGGAGGGAGTGTTTGTCCCTCAGAGAAGGAGGTTGGCTTGCTCAGACTGAAGATAGTTTTTGTGCTATCTGTGCCTAAAGACACAATATATTTTACTAATCTGGCCATTGGGCAGGAAGGAAGGATGTAAATTGGAGAATTCCAGATGGCAAATTTAAAAACAATGTAGCTACTTAAATTATAAATATACACATAAAGAAAGACAGTGAAAAAAACCCCCACAAAATGTTTAAGTTTTTGTTGTCTGCATATGTATGAGACATCAGACAATGAAAAGTTGGCTCTTATACATATTCAGTGTTTTAAATTTTATATCAAATTAGAATAATATTTTAATGAAAATATTATTCTTCTTTCTAGTAACATTAAAATCCAAGGGTTTAATTCTAACAGAAATATATGAAACAAGAGAAGCTTTACTTATGATGATTGCTTGTTACTTTCCTCAATAAAATTACAGAAATCATAAAAGCAAATACATTTATTTACTTGCCTAGGAGGCTCCTTGAGATTTTTTTTTCCACTTGGAGAATTTTCTTTTCAATTTGGGTAGGTCTGCAGCTGTGCTGCTTTGCAATTGCTGCACATGGTTCAAAAGACTCGACTATTAGAAAATGAAACAAAATTATTCTGTCATAGAGGCTTCCTGCTAACTCTGCAATGGTCTGTGGAGCCTTTATGTCATGCAAGTTGCTGTGAATGATGGATTCAAACAATGATTCTGGAACATGGGGAATAAAAATGTTGACATTCACTCTTCCCATATGAATATAAGAACTTTTTTGTCATGTTTGTGTAGCTGAATTCTCTTTGTGTGACTGGTCTTTATAAGATTTACTCAATCATAGAAGTTCTTGTTTCATATTGACTTTCCCTGAGGATTTAATTAGATAAAATTTTATGTTACAGATGGTTTTGGCATTAAGTAAACAAAATATCCCAGACTCCCTAAAATATAATAATGGATAATAGATAGTAAAGCTTACAGAGATATAAAGAATTTGCATATGACATGATGAGAATTGTTTAGAATACTTGAATCCTTATGTAACAGGAAAATAAGAAACTGGCATGTTTTGTGGCAAAAGTAGCAATAGTGATGAATCAATACCATGAAGTTCCATAAATTGTTTTTTTCATTATCTGATACAGAAGAGTATAATCCATTACCTGACAAAAATTTAGAGTAATCAATGCTTGATGGTTCAATTTGTTCATGTTAAAAAAAACAATCACAGAGATTTTTCACCAAAAAACCTCACCAATCCTCTCATGATCCCCTGAATAATGAGTTTCATTTGTTGGTTTTCCAATGGAAAGTAACTTACTAATGCTGTCTTACAGTAAAAACCCAAGGTCATTCCAATAATTTATAAAACAAAAGGATGAAACAAGGGCAAGTAATAGTGTACTTTCCTTACATTTCTATCACTGATTGTATTCAACAATAAAAGTTCTAATATTTCATCCACTCTGTTTGATAAAGATCACAAGCTTCTTGTATTCTGTTCAAATATCTCCATACTCTTTTGGGTGTGTGTTGTGGATTTTTCTTTATTTAATTTCATATCTGCTTTCAGTATTTCTATATATACATTTACAACCATTTTTATTATGATATTTATTGATTTGGGGATTTCATAAATTGTTGCAGTTTAGGGTAATGTACATTTAGTAAGACATATGTTATGTTATAGTAGATATAAAGGAAGATTTATACCTGTCCTGAACTCCTGTTCAACTTTTTCAGTTTTTAGAGATTCTCATTTTAACATTTTATTCACAAAAAAACCAAGTGTGTAAGAAGTATAGAGAAAAACTTGGATAAAAAGAAACATGTTCAGTGGAAACATAAAGTTTAACATTAAGAAGAATNTGGAAACATAAAGTTTAACATTAAGAAGAATAGCAAATATTTCTACAGTGTGTTGTATTATCAGATTAATATTTTTTATCTCTTCTTCTTTGAGAAATTTAATTTTTTTCATTAATATATCAAAGTGATTTGAAAATCCTAGAATTTGATTGTTTATAAAAAATAATTCAAAATTAATATTCTTCATGACTGGTCCAATTATATTGATTATATTTTTAAATATTTTTACAAAATGTGGATATCATGTAATCAATTTATACTGATTTGAAAACAAACATTTAGTGTCAGTAAACACTTTATTCCAATACAAACTCAGTCAAGTCAATATCACCTGTTATTTGTCCTTCCTTTTTTCCTGAAGTCCACATAGTAGTCTTCTGAGACTAAGGTGCAGGTTGGTATTTTTTTCCATTCAAAACATCCAAAACAGTGGAAGGCAGCATCTCAGTTTATCAGAGAAGTATGTTTATGCCAGGAAACAGGATACTTTGCATGAGCTGGAGTGCAACAAGAGGGCATATGAAAAAATTACCTCCTAGTAATTTCCAGGGAAGTACTGAATGAGAATAAATGACACAGTTCTGCTAGAATTCAGCATTTGTGCTCAGCTGTTTGTTTAGTTTGTTTCTTTTCCAGTGATCCATTATCACTCATAAAAGTATTTGATGCATTCAGATGGCCAAAAACCCTTTAGCAACTGTACTAGCATTTTTGACTTTATGTTATATCTTTCCTAAAGTGTGTAGCACTTTACTAAATTTACTGAAGCTGTGAATTTACACAAACACTGGGCTTTTTCNNTTTTACCCAAATACTGGGTTTTTTTTTTTTTTTTTTTAATGCCAAGGATGGGATTCTGCCTCTCTAATCCTTCAGAAGTTGATTCATAATACTAGAAAGAGATCTGTACTCAGTCAGCTGTCAGCTGTCTTCATGCCAGATGCTTTAAAATACCAGTAGTTCCCCACAGCAAAGTGCTGAGGGAGCAAAAGAAATTGTTTAAGCAGATCCTATTGCACACTGTCCAAATAAAGGGAATTCCATTTCTGAGACTTCTTGCAACTTTGCCATCTAAGCACAATACTCACAACTAGACTATGTAATTATGAGTAGATGACAAATAAACTGTAATTTAAGTGTACAAGGAGGATGAAATTTGTCTTCTTTTTTCCTAGAAAATGCTTTTTAACATTCTAAACAGAAGAATATTGCCACATGGTCTCAGAGTAGAGATGACACGTCTGCTCTGAGTTTCTAATTCATTTGAAGGAAAGATTGTGTACATTTTATAAATCTCTGCTTTAATCCAGATTCATCATGAAGCACTGAATCTAGAGCTTCAATTTAGGCCTCTATATTTACACCAGAATGAAAAAAAAAAAAAAATCTAATGCTTTGTCCATACAGTGAAGGAAAAAAAGAGAAAGTATTATATATGTAACTGAGATTCCCTAAAGGAAAGTTTGCCCCATAAATTTCAAAATTAAATTTATCAAAATCTCTATTAAAATTATTTTCTAAGATACTAGCCATTGCAAATGATTAGTCAGAATCAAAGTTTTGAGACCAGAAGTGCACTCCTGTAATGCTAAAGAAAATATTATTTCATATTACTCTGACTGATCAATTGTTAATCACTGCATCAGAACATTTCAAGGTTAATTTAATACAGAGAGAGAAAGAGCCTGAAACTAAAGAGGAGTAAGAAAGAATCTCTCCTATCAAATATTAGTCACACACACTGAACAATATAGAGGGTGTTGACAACAGAAAGCTTTCATTTTCCTATACCTAAGTGTTAATTTTACAAACATAGGTGTCTGTGCCTATGTAGAATCCATTCCATGTGTACACTGCTAAATAAAAGTGTGGGGGAACAAGGTCAAGCAATGCTCTCACACGTCCTACACTCTGAGGGGCATATGCAGTGAATCAGTGTGCTCCATGTCCTTGGACCTATACTGACCACAAGACCACGCTTTGCAGGACACATTGATCAGCACAAAACTAATTAAAGTAATCTCAGAAGACCAAGTTCCTAATGATTTCCAAAAGTCCTTCAAAATATTCAGACCAAATATTATTTTAAATGGTACTAGCACTCCTATTCTTGACTAAAAAATGCATGTGCTGGTCTAGTGGTTATGTATTTCCTCTGAACCAGATGAACTCATCTTTTTAGTTCCATCTTCTAACTATTCCTTCTAACCCAATTTAACTTACATTAACCAGTGTTTACTCTTAAAAAATAGAAAGACATCTCAAAAGCATTGGTGAGATGGCATAAATAATATATGTGTGGTTTAGAAAATGCTGCAGTTGAAAACCACGTCAGAGTTAATTGAATACAAACACAAGAAATTAAGATGCTGTCAGAAAAACAAATAAACAAACCCTTCATGCTGGAGAGTAGAAACACAAGGGGATTATGCATAGACTGAATCTATTTGAAATGAAAGAAAGAAGTCCATAAAGAATGCAAAGAAATATTTTTCAAAGTTGTTTAAAATAGAAATGTCATTGCTTTATGACAAGCTTATCAGTTGGACTGGACAGAATTAAAATTGCTAATAAATAATACATAACTAATATTCATATATGCTATTCTGTAAAAATAGAGGGGTTTTTTTCCTAAAACTTCAACATTATAATTTTTTGAGAAATGTGTGCTGTCAATATAAGGTCCTGTTTATATGTTTTAAGTCCTGTGATATATATATTGAATATTTCAACATATAAGCTTACCTCATAAATAAGTGATCATCAAATGAAGGAGAAAAGAAGGAACTTTTTCCTTGGCTTTTATAATTGTAGGTTAGTTACTTGAAATGAAGTCTTTATAAGGTCATAATTAGAGGTCTTTCCTGTGAAAGGTCTACACTTCAGAAAGGCACTTAAACGAGTATTACTGTACATTCCTGTATTTATTATAAGGTAAGATTTATTGAGTTTTCGGCAGAGGACTGGAATTTTTTGTGTTAGTGTGATTTGTCTAATAATGGAACTATATGCTTTCTTGATGTTACTTTACCCTTTGAGAATTTCAAAATCTTGAATCTCTTCAGATTCGATGAACAAGTGTTTATTTTACTGTGATAATCATGGACACAGCTGAAACTAATTATAATTTTTAAAAAGCATAAAGTGTTTAAGTCATGCATTTTTTTAATGTGAGCTTTCTGGTTAATGAAGAAACGATGTTCATTTGGCTAATTTTATTTTTTTTAAGACACAGTTTTTCTCCAGATCATAAGGAGCATGAAATATACATCAGGTACCAAAGTACAAATTTGAAGTATATGCACATCAGAGACCTATCTCAGAATGTGGTGTGCAGGAGCACAGGCATGAGGTGGTGATAAAAGATGGAGCACAGGAGACATCCCAAGTGTGAGTGATTCATTCATAAAGGAGGGCTGACCAGGAGCTGGTCAAAATTGGTTTCAGGAGTTCAAAAGTGAGCAAAGTGTCTCACATATGTAAAAGACACTACAAATTGTTAATTTGGATTAATAAGGAGCTGCACACCAATGAAGAGAAGCCAAGGTGCAGGAGGATATTAAAGAGAAGAAGAATAACCCCAAGTCAATCCTAGACTGAGAAAGAAGAAACTGTTGACATAACCAGCACATCTCCCCGTGTGAAGAGCTGCAGGTGCTCAATGTTATCCTGTCCCCTTCCTCCCCACACACATGAGAATGAAGCCACCAGCCTTAAGGTCCAGAGGAGTAGAAGACAGTGAGCATAGCAGCAGGGGCAGGGCTAGAAACCAAGTGTGGATAAACCAATTTTTTCATTGAACAATTATCTCTGGACTAACAAGAATTGGTATTTCTATTATGAACTGAAAAAATAGGTGTTTTGCAGTAAGCATATTTTAAATTTAATGAATTACATTAAAATTTAATTTAATTAATTTGATTTTTAATTTTAATTTTTTTTAAGTGATGGTAGCTAATGTTTGGTGTCTTTAATTTCTTTTCTCTACAAAACATTTGGTTTAAAGAATTTCAGAAACCTGTAAGGAATAATAATCACTTAAAATTCCTAAGTATTCTTGTTAACTCAAAGAAAAAGGGCAAGGGTTTTCTTTGCCTCTCAATTCTTTTTGAGTTTTATGGTGAAAATTTGCAATTTTCATAGAGTTAAGTAGTATTATTGACAGTAATCAAAGTAAAAATATATATGTACTATTTAACTTTATAAATGCAGTTAATTTAATAAATTTATGCACCAGAAGCCTCCAAAAACATCAGTAATAAATAATCATTGCATGACATTGAAGATACACTGATTTTAAGAAGCACAAGTATTCTATATTCTTCAAACTTACTTTTTTGTTTAGCAATGGAAATACTTGGCAATAGAATCAATTCCTCTTATCAAATAAAATGCTTTTTTTTTTTTTTTTTTAATCCAGCTGGTATGTATTAAGTATCAGGAACAGGAATCTTGGGACTTTTTCATGCTCTGAAATTCACATTTCTATTTTTTTACTTGATATCTCATTTTCGAAAGTGAACTCCCACTGTTCTTTTCCCTTCCCTTTCTGAGGGGTTGTGTACTGCAGGCCTACAAATAATCTACATAAATGCCCTCTGAGATTATTTCTGCAGAGATGATTTCTCAGTACTTACTTAAGACCTTTCTGGAAAACAGCAGCACTTGAAAGCTTCTGTGTCAACTTGGTGGACTAAATATAAAGGACAGAGAGGAGAAACACTGTGTTCATTAACCTGCTTAGTGCTAACACTCAAGCTCTTTCCCTTTCCTATTGTCATTATTATTCTTGTAACTGTTATTATCACTGGCATTGCCATTTATAGTCTTGCATTTTCACTCTAAGGTATCAGCAGTGTTGCAAACTTTGAAACAGATTCAGGAAAACTTAAATATTCTTACTCTTTTAGACAAATCAGAGTTGGGTTTATTTTGCTTTCTGGTTTTATCTCTTTTGGGATTTTTGGTGTGATTGGTTGCTTTCTTTTTCAAGTGTGCGGAAACATTCAATTTGCCATTCAAAAGTTAAAGAAAGGGTTTATAAAAATAATAGTTAAGAAATAAGCACAAACATTTAATTTGTTTTCATGTAAAACTAAGCCATTTTGAGATTCCTTCATTGTCCAGTGTTTACAAAAGCAGACAAATAAGTTTATAATATGAGTATGAAAGATACTTTTATATGAAGGCAGTGTAGGGGCATAACCATTTCTACATTACAGTTTATGGCAACATGTATGAGATTTTTGCTAAGAAGGAATTCTAATGTGTTAAGTTTCTCCCAACTGATAATAGGATGATCCTGAGAGATAACCTACTGCAACATGCTCAAATCTGCTCTTAAATCTAATTTTACCCCGATTCACTTTCCCACAAAACTTGAATATTTTTCAGGCCTACTTGTCAGTTGTCTTTTCTTCAAAGACCTTTGCTATTGAATATATCATTATTAGAGATAATATTAATTAGTTTATTCCTCAAATCTTATTCTACTGTTTAAAAACAATGGATAAAGGAAATTTGGGGGAAAAAAGGGGATTTATTTTGCAGGGGAAAAAGGTTATGTACAATTACACTCTACATGAGTGAAGAAGGTTTCTTGGACTAGACAACCTTTTTAGATGAAGGTGACTTTTTCAACTGCATGTGCTTCTGTCTCCAGAAACAATTTAAAGCCTTCATAGCCTCCCTGTGGGGTTTTGAGGACTCTACCACAAAATCTTGTGTGATCCTTTTAATTATGTGCAGAAGGTCACCCACTTCCTAAAGCCCAAGGACGTCATATATATTGCCTTATCACAGTCCACAAAACCCCCCAAAGAATGTAGCTTATCTCAGGCACTAGTGTGGCTTAAAATTAATATTCAGACAAAACTCATGTCTTCAGTTATGAAGGCTGAGCAGCATATTTGAGCAAGTCATTATGGTGTGGTGTTCCTATAACTCCTCATTGTCTCAGGTAGTCTTTGCAACCTGCACAGAAAAAACTGCTTTGGGAAAGAGCACTTACAGTAGTGGTGGAAGGGTTTATTTTGTTTTTTCTTTTTTCTTTATTTCTAGTCTTTAAACATCTTAGAATTGACTGATTTTCTGTTTTATGGGAAACTATTTAATATGAATAGAAAAGGTATGTAAGGGAAGACAAGACACAGTAAGAATGTCTTCCCATTGTGAATCTTCCAATGTTGTAGCTCTGACCTAAATAATGTGTTTTAAAATAACTTCAAAAGTTCATTCTAACAATTTTAGGCTCTGAGAAAACCAAGATTAGCTGAGTTGTTTAGAGCACGCTGCTAATAACACCAAGATAGTGGGCTCAATCAGTGGGTCATTCACTTGAGAGCTGGACTCAATTATCCTTGTGGGTCTCTTCCAGCTGAGAATATTCTGTGATTCTGTAAATATCAAGATACTTGATTTTTCCTTATTTATGATGTGATATTCCCATTCTCACTTAACTGTTTATTTTACAGACAATATTGTTTGCTACAGCATTTGTGTAGAGCCTGAATCTCTAATTGTTTGCAGAATATGCCTATTAGATCAAGCTGTGTAGAACAATTAGACATAGAACTACATCACTTTTCTAGATCATTCCCAGGGATATTTGGGAGACAGGTGCCAAGACCCTGTCAAAATTGATGTACTTCTT
>VWYP01031398.1:8897-25486 GCA_013400435.1 Pycnonotus jocosus
CCTTTTCCTTTTCCTTTCCTTTTCCTTTTCCTTTTCCTCCTCTACCATCCCTCTCTTCCTTCTTTCCTTCTTCTTTTCCTTCTTCCTTTCCTTCTTCCTTTCCTCTCAGCTGGTAGGAGTTTTTCACCTCCTGATGTATCTGATTTCATGATAGCTGAATTCACAGTCATGTGGGGAGCAGATTTTATCATCACTTCTGTTACAAACTCCCCAGGTCTAGGGGATTAAAACTGGAAAACGAAGAGGTCTTAAAATTGGGTTTAATGGGTTTAAAAATGGAGTTCAATGGGTCAGAGCAAGGGAATAAAGGTAAGAGAGCTTGCTAAGGTATCCATCAGTGTCTTTTCCAGGTGTATCTGCTTTTAATTTTTATTTGCTGAAATGTTTTTGGAAACCTTGCTCTGTGGATAGTCATGGTGACAGATATCAGAGATAGGCCTTACACCTGCAGTATCCTTAATTAAAAATAACGTGCATAAATAGCTGGGAGAAGGATCAGGCTGAGTATTGCAGCCTCTCTGTTTTGCAGGGTGTTTGCTCCCCCACCAGACTCCCCTCTGCTCACAAAAGCAGCTGAAGGGCAATGATCCAAGAGGGAGAGCTCCACCACAGCACCTTATCTCTTCCTTTGCACTGGGTTAGCAATTACCACTCGCCTCTGCCTTGTTGTATTTGTCTGCCCTTACTGCCCAGACCTTTCAGTTTTTAACTCAAGTCCACACATATTGAGAGACGGGGCAGGAATTTTATCCCCAGCACAATCTTCTGCATCCCACTGCATAAGGGCTTTTTCTTTTCCACTTTCCTTTTTAATTGGAGATGGAATTCTAATTGAAACATTTTGAGTGAAAACATTCCTGGACATAAATGGACAGCAACGGAGGCAGAAATGGAATTGCTGTAACTTTAATGAATATATTCAGTTTTATTAGTTCAAAAGTAGTACCATAATTGCTTTTTCCATTCAGTGGCTGAAGAAGTTTTCACCAATAATAAATAGGTTTTTAATGGAAATGGTAGAAGTGGTTATGGATGGTAATAACCACTACAGTGTTTGCAGTTTTCAAATTAGGTCCACATAATTGCTCATAAAAAGAAAATTTCATTTGTTAAAAATCTCTGGAAACATATTGAATGTGTAATGGTAGAAATGCTGCTGCCATAGGAATTATTTTCCTGTCATATTTAATAATCAGGATCTAGTCAAGTATTTAAATGTGTTGGATAAACAAATACTATATTTGGAAAACGTACAAAACCGTGTTTAAAAAGTGTGCTTGAAAATATTAGCGACTGCATTTCTTCGACTTAGCAATCGCATCCCCATTATCCGAACAGTCTTCCCAATTAATTGCTTTTTTAAACAGATTTTAGCGCCAGGAAATGAACTAGGAATGGTGATAAATTACGAAATCTGCCTTTCTTTCTTTGTTTTTCTCTCTCTGGTGGATCTCTGCTGGGCTCTGTGCTGCCTGTCCTAGGCCAGATGGTGCGTGGGCGCTCCGTGGTGCTGCGGGCGGCGGGCGAGGGCCGGCCCTGCCCAGAGCAGCTCAGCCAGCACAGGAGCTGCCCGGTGAAGCCCTGCTACAGCTGGCTGCTGGGGCCCTGGTCTCCCTGCACCCTCCAGGTAGGGCTTTTCTCCAGTGCTCTCCAGAGCTTCCCTGTGCCTGGGGTTAACGGCAGAATCCATTGTCACATCGTGGGATTAATAACTGGTCGTGGGCTGTAGGGGTTTCTGTAGCTGGGGAAGGTCTGTAGGGAAAAGCTCAGGAGTGGTGAACCCCTGCCCCTCATCTTCCAGCCATCAGCAACCATTCATAAGAAGTGATACAGGTTCAGGTACTGCGAGCTCCTAGAATTACTGTGGGGGATTTATGGAGTGAATGTGTTTGACTGGGCATAGTCATGGTGACCTATAATATAATTACATAAAATATCTCTAACAAGAAAATAGATACACGAGATATCAAGGCAGCTTAGCCTTTCTAAATCTTTTTTTTTTTTCCATTTTTTTAAGGACTGTGTAGCAGGTCTTCTCCCCAGGTCTCCAGTACAATAGTGTGAGTTATTGTATGAAGAGCTGGTTTCTACTTTCTCCTTACCCTGGCTATCTTTTTAATGATCTAAAAATGTCTGGATTGAGTTCCCATGTGCTGTCCTTATGCCTGCTACCTCTGCTCACCACTGGGGTCATCATTTTTTCACTGGCACTGACTTCCATCAAGCTTGAATTGACTTTTTCTTCCCCTCCATGCTTTTTCTTCTCTCCTTATCTGTTAGATCACATTTCCAATATTAAAACGTATTTGTTGGTAACCCGGTTTAAGCAGAGGTGAATCTTTCACAGTGAGGTTTATCAGCCTGCTTAAATCTGGCTTTGGTGAGATGGAGGTAGAAGTGTGGTGGAAACGAGCCCTGTCTGGTCCCAGGGGACAGGACCTGTGCCAGATCTGTGGCTACTTCTCCACATCATATCATGTAGGAGATTGAAGCCAATAATGCACATAAAGACACTCATCCCTTGTGATTTCTGCTCTGCCAGTGCCTTCAATACCCACGTGGTTTCTCAGTGTGGTGGAGGGACGTGTAGTGAATATGTGAGTGGCACAATAAATACTCAGAATTCTCACAAATGAAATCTGGATTGTGACAGTCCAAGATCAGAGAAACAGAAGTATATTTATATTTTCTCTAATCAACAACTCATTTCAACTGGTGATGTGAATGTGGTCCTTGTATATGCTGTACTCAGCATGTATAAAATGTATACAACATATTTATAACATAAAAAGAACAAAATTACAGCATCAGCTGATATTTTGTCCAGCTAACTTAAGCAGATTCTGTTAAACATCAGGGAAGAGACCTTCAACCATAGGAGCTAACACAGCTGCTAAAATAATTAGTAAGCAAGCTGAATTAAGGCCGTGGCTTACTCCAGAAAAATAACATGCTGTGCAGATTAAAGTGTGCCCATCCCAAACCCAGCTAAATTTCGGCTCAGAGCGAGTAATCACAGCATTCTGTCACCCAGATAGCATCCCTGCATTCAGTGAGTTAGAGCCTGCTTCTCTCCTTCAATTACCACAGAGCAGTTTCTCTCCCCTTTGCTTTGTTTTGGAGAGAAGCCATTCTATTCATGTTCACTTCTCTTTAATGAGGTGCTTAGGAATTAAATGTAGTTCATAAATACAGGGTGATTTATTCTTGTGCTTTACTGGAAAAGAAGCTTAAGCCTGTGTTCTAAAGAAAGCTTTCAGAAGTTCTGTTTTCAAGGATGCTTTGTGAAATAAGGTAAAAGCATCCTATAGTAAGGGCAGAATGCATAGTGTGAGAGTGTCTTCCTATAATAATAGAAACGGGACAATTAATTATAAGGCTAAAATATTTTTTTCCTTGTATTATGACTGAGACTGCAATTCCAAGTTGTAGGAGGACTGTTTTATGCTAAATTGACTTCATGTGAATAATTAGAGGTGTCTTCGTGGTTAGGAACAGAGCCTGCTAAGTGTTCTGTGTTGCAGATTGTCACAGTGTAGAAATCAGCGTGTTGCTCCCCAAGTAATTGCACTCATCCCAGGCACACCTGTGGCAGCATGGGGCATTTCCCCTGCATTCAGAGGGGTGCAGAACTTAGGAACTGGTCAGTGCATCCAATTTTAAAGGGTTACAGGACATTAACCATTTTCCTCCTAGAGCTGAAGTGGTTTACCCTGATTAGCTTTAAAAAAAAGAAAAAGATTAGAGTGTCTGACACTGTTCATCATTTCTTCCATTAAGGGACTATAAGTGGAATAGCCAGGGATTATCAAACACAAGCTGGCTGACATTCCTAAAAAGACTAAGAACCTTTCCTTTCTAATGATTTTAAAAGCACTCCCTTAAATGTGATCACGCAACACTTCCTCATTAGAGAGACTTTCACCTGATTAAATGCTCATCAACCTTTGAAAGCATTGCCCAATCAACTCTTTACCTAAAATAATTGTGAACACATGAACCCCAGTAAAAGCCAAGAAGGGAGAACTTTTCTTGGAGGCACATCTGGGTGAAGCATCTCATTAGGGCTGTTACCTCCTGTCTTATTAGAGTGTTACATGTGGGAAGTTCCAGATGTGGTGTGAGGGAAGGCTTGTGGAAATGCTGCCTTAAATAAGTGTGTTACTGAATTCCAGAGATTCCTGACTGTCCAACACAGGAGATGTAAACCTTCTCCTTATTTTCCCAGCAGGGTGAGCAGGGTGAGAGGTGGAGGTTCCGTGCAGATGGTGGTGGAGGGGCACATACATCCTGTATTCAGGAAACCCAGCATGGGATCTGCATCCTCAGTGGGATCAGCATGGGAATTTTTGCAGACAAGTTGCAGGAATCTCCTGTGGAAGTCAAATTCCCACATATTTCCAGCAAGGAGATCATGACTTAATAGGCAAATCCTCATTCTAGGCAAACCTTAGAGGATCACACCTTCCAAAGAAGAGCATTTACAACAAGGAATTGATCCTCTGAGTTTTGAATATGTGATGGTTTCCTTGGCAGTTCTCCTCTGATTAGCAGCTATTCCCTGCATCCTCAGTCCAGCCATTGCTGGCACAAACTTCCTCTGGTTCCACACCTGTTAATTAGATTTTCAAATGTATAATTTTGGGGACATGAATAATTTTGATGATAAGGAAGTTAATGCCATTCTCCTGCATTGCTTAAGACCTTTTCAAATATACCAAAAAGCATCTCCTACTGTAAGTGACAGGGTGACATTTTAAGTGTGCTCAATTGATTGGAAAAGCCCATTGCTGGTCTTGAAAGAAAGACAGCAAATGGTAGCCACTGTTAAAGAGCAAATCATTCTCTTTGGGATTGTTTGGAGAATTCATAGGTTTGGGGTTTTTTTTGGTTTTTTAAAAAATTTTATTCTAGATGTTAGAAAATATTAATGTAGCTTCAGTATAGTATAATAGAAAAATGAAGAGCGTTGCCTGTGGCCTTTTCTAGTGGAAATATTGTTCCGAAAAAAATGTCTTGTTTTCACCTATTTCTTTCTCAATATTCTTCTTATTATTTATATATTGATATGCATATAAATAATTACATACTGTTTGTAGAAGAAGTATATCTTTGAAAACTCGTCTTCTGCATTCATTTAGTCATTCTTTGAGTCACTTGGAACTGAAAATATTGCAGTTTGATTAGTGCCCATTTCCCCCAAGAATATTCTCCCTTCATCTTCTGTTCCCACCAGCCATTTCTAAGCACTCTACCACAGTGGACAGCTGCACGAGTTTTTCACACATCATTAATCTCAGACCACAACAGAAGTTTCAGCAGTGAAACAGTAATTTAGAACAGCAAGTTACACACTGACTGAAGTGACACACTGTGTTAAAAACTTGGAATCTGGCTGCATATAGTAAATCTATACTTCTTTAAGATGCTTTAGATTAGCAGCTGCTCTAAATCCAGCTAGTTATGCTCTTACTTGCATTTTATTGTGGATCTGCAGGAGAAGGGAGGGAGAGAATGCGAAAGCTGCCAGGTGTGTGCAGGAGAGGCATCCTCGAGATTCCTGCTAGCAAATCTGCTGCTGGATGAATGCGCTCAGTAGGAGCCATTCTGTTCTGCAGATGAAGTCCATTATTTTAAAAGAATCCACTGCCAAGAAATCCAAAGGAGCATTTCCCTTGATTATATAAATGCAATGTTTCTTCCTTCTTCCTGAGTTTTGTTTACTGAATTTTTCTAAAGTGCCGTTTCCACGAGGCTTCAGGTGCACGTTCATGAGGCATCATGCAGACATGAGGCACCTCAACAGCATCTCAGCTCTGCATCTGATGAGAAGGAAACAATTCCACCCTCTAGAAATAGCCTCAGTGCTTCATCTCTCAGGGCATCCTCAGCCCTTGATCATAACTTTAGCCAAGGAATTTTCCACTAAAGGATGCCATCTTCAATAGTTTGGTGTATGCCTGGGTATTTCAGGACTGGAATGATGAGCATGAAGTGGCTCAGATGGAGCCTCCTTTTTCTTGTTCAAATGAGGTTTGGTGCTGGCAGGTGATGGCTGACTTAGGTTGGTGTTTTGGTAGAGTGTGTGACATGAATTGGTGATCTCTGTCTGCTCCAGATCTGGTCATTTCCTTTAGAACACAACACAGCCCACAGTGCAGTAAGGATTTTTGCTGTTGCAGGGTTTAAATCATGTGAGTGCTCTTCTTGGGCTGTGTCATCAAAGGAGGGTAGAAGAAATATCTGTTCCTTATGGGCAAGCCCTTCTCTTGGCTTCTTAAGAGGAGCCCAAAAAGTCTGTGCTCATCTAACTTGGCATTAATTAAGAATCAGTAAATCCATTAATTTGAGTAAAAGGCATGAAAGGCAGACCTCAAAGATGGTATTTGTCCTTTATGAATTTATCCTTTTCCACACCTTTGATAATGACACAGTTTCATGTGTGGCCCTGCCCCTGCCACTGAGCTTCTGTAGAGAGTTGTACAAAGGAGATCTCCATCTGTCACCTCATAACTGGGAATACTGTTGCAGACCAAATTTGTATCTTTGAAAACTTTTCATACAGAATCAGCTGTGTTTTCACTGTCATCTGCTTAAGTCATTGATGTGTGCCTCTGTTCCCTTTCATCATGCCATAGGGTGGACAGTGTGGAGATGGATTGCAAGTCCGCAACCTCACGTGTGTAGTGCATGATGCATCAGCTTCTGCTGCATCCAAACCAGTGGAAAATGCATTATGTGGTGAGCTACCATCGAAAGAAAGTGTGCTGCAGTTACCCTGCTCTGTGCCTTGCCCAGGTAAAGGTTTTGGAAGGTCACAGTGAATTTTCTGCCTGTGGTAGCTGTCTGAGGTGGACATGCTCCTGTAGTTCTGAGTACTGTCAGGCCTTGTAGTACAAATCTGTGCTTCAGCAGATCAGGTAAATGCTCAGTCTGCTGTTTCTAGATCACCTGAGAAAGTCTTCCTTTGTTTTTTGAGAAAATATGATACCCTGTGAAGCAGAAAATCCAAATATTGTGTACTCCTGAGAGATATCCTAGGGATATTTCACTATTAAAGCTGTCATATGCTTTTTGAAAACCTGTGATTTCTTNCATTGAAGCTGTTGTATACTTAGGATAAGGCTAATTCTTTTTGAAAACCTGTGATTTCTTGTTCCAATGTGCAGGTGACTGCCACCTGACAGAGTGGTCAGAGTGGAGCTCCTGTGAGCTCACCTGCATCCGTGGCAGGAGCTTTGAGGCAGCCGGGCGCCAGTCTCGATCCAGAGCCTTCCTTGTGCAGCCAGCAGAGCACCGGGAGAGCTGCTCCGGGCAGGAGATGGAGACTCGGCCTTGCTCAGGTAGCTCGGGTACAGTGCTGCCTCCTGCCCAGCAGGAATTTGGTCTGGGTTTGCTGCAAGGTGAAGAGTAACCAGTGTTGGTGTTGCAGGAGGGAAGTGTTACGATTACCTGTGGCAAACCAGCCCTTGGCGAGACAACGTGCGCACAGTGTGGTGTCAGCGCTCGGACGGCGTGAATGTCACAGGTATGTCCCCAAAATCATTTGGGAGTGAAATGTCTCCACAGAGGCTTTGCTGCTGCTGCATCTGTTGCTCAGAGGGAGTTGGGCATCCTTCCTCGCTTTTCCAGAATTTCATTTTGAGTTTTTTTTGTGTGTAGGAAAGACGGGTGGGAGCTCACCAGCCTTGCTGTCAGAACAACATCACATGTGTATTGCACAGGAGTGTTTGGGCTAATTGCCCTTGCTGTCAGGCTGGTCATGGGAAGAAATGAGTGCACACATACTAAAGGGCTTCCTGGGCTGGCTTGCACAGCCCTCAGTTCAACCCTCCTGTGGCTGTGAAGAGCAGAGAACATCACACACATGGTAGAGACCCCATCTTCTGTACCTCCTCTGCTTTTCAAAACACAGGAGTCTCAAATCACTCAAAGTGTGAGATTCCTGCTGTTGCCGTGACCTACAAATTCTGCCTGTGCAGGATGAAAAAGGAGATTCACGGTCAGGACTTTGAAGCTCCGTGAGAGATTGACAAAGGCAGTAGGGCTGCGTATCCATGGGATCTCGTTCAATATGCACAGGGTAAATGAGGAGAGAGTAGAAACGAAAATGCAGATGTTCATGTCTAGTTCTATTTATAATGACTAGTTAGGATAATAACAAAAGTCTTATGTGCAAAGGTTGCCAAGTATTTAAGAACTCATTAACGTGTTTTTATTCCTATAGAAGCACAGGCTTTCCCAAGTGAGGATGGGCAAGGGCGTTATGTGGATTATGTCTTTTTATGCAGATAAGCCATTAATGAGGACACAGAAGATCTGCATCTAATTCCAGATTCTGTCCCCAACTTCCTATGTGGCCAGTGGCAAATTGCTTAAATCTGTATATCTCTGTTCTCCATTAACAAGATGGGTATGATAATAATTCCCTGCCTTGTTGAGGCAAATTAATTAATGCGATGCCTACAGATATTATGCTAATGTGCTTAATAGACTAGTATTTAACTATATAAAATAAGCAGGCGGGCATTTCTTACACTGTGGTGATGTAAGGCAAAAACATTTTGAAACATGCCCTTGAAAGCACTCAGTATTTCCTTTTCCAGGAGGGTGTCCTCTTCGAACCAAACCTGCTGAAGTCCAGCACTGCAGCCCGGCATGCAGAAAACCCTTCTCCTACTGCACACAGGTAACTGCTCGCTGCAGAACAGGGCTGGGAAATTAACTCTGCGAGATTTAATCAGTTAGATTGCATCTTAGATTGCATTCCAGGACATAGAAAATAGTTTTGTTTGTCCGTGGTACCACCTCGAGGATGTTGTGGGAATTTCATCCTGAAGGGAAACCATGAGCCTGCACGAACGAGTGATGGAGTATTTATGTGGTTTTGTTCTGTGGAGGGGTTTTGGTTTTAATTTTAAAATTAAACTTCTTTATTTAATTTTAATTGAGTGCTGTTGTACTGTTCTTTAGAAAAGGGACTGTTCAAAACTTCTGTAAAAGAGGAGATAAAGGAGCATCAGTCACCTGTTCGGATCAAGAGTATGAGACCCACAAACAAACATTATAGATTTAAGACAATTAGCAAAGGAGAACAATATTAAAAAGCCATTTTAAAATAGAAATCCAGAAAACTGAGTATCTATTTAGCAAACCACAGACTTCTAAAAAACCTTTTGAAGAAACTACATAGTCTGATCCTGAGTAATGGATATTTGGTCATAAGAAAGTTTCATTCTAGATAGCCCTGTGAAATACTGG
Source organism: Pycnonotus jocosus (assembly GCA_013400435.1). Classification (NCBI taxonomy): domain Eukaryota; kingdom Metazoa; phylum Chordata; class Aves; order Passeriformes; family Pycnonotidae; genus Pycnonotus; species Pycnonotus jocosus. Next base: position 18,159 of record VWYP01031398.1, read on the forward strand.
AGTGGAAACATGTGAGAAGGGTTTGAGTCTGAAGGGGGATTGGTTTTGGTTTGTCTGTTCTATTGCCCAGCAGGGTCAGTGGGAAAATTGTTACTGACAAGCAAAGTTTGCTACAGATTCCTGTTGTTAAGCCTTCTGGGATGAAAATGTTTATGTGTTGGACTTCTCTGTAATTACTGACTCCTTTTCAACCAATTCCCCAAATATATTTGGGCTTTTTTGAACTGAAATGGGCTTGCAGGCACCAGTTCCTGGCTTGTTTGTGGTGGTGAATTTGTGTGCAGGTTATACCTTGCAGTTTGTTCAAGCTTTCCCTACAGTGTGCACTGTTCTGTGAGAGGGCACTGTTTGGTTTAATGCTGAATTCCCTTTTATCTCCCAGAGAGGAGTCTGTGCCTGTGAGCGGGGATATACAGAAGTAATGAGATCAAATGGGCTCCTGGATTACTGCGTGAAGGTACCAGGTTTAGAAGATAAGAAAGCTGATGTTAAGACCATCGCCGGAAAAAATAAACCTGTCAACTCCAAAATGCATGACATTTTCAAAGGATGGTCTATTCAACCTTTTAATCCAGGTGAAAAACTTGAATATGAATGGAATAGATTGTCTTTAGGAGGTTTCTGTGGAAGAAAGGTACAAGCTTTGTAGGTGATAACATCAGAGATTGTGTCTGGGAGCTGCAGAGCGACCTCCCAGTTTCCACCCCGTGAGCTGCCTTTCATGCCTTTGTGCCTGAGCAGAGGATTCACAATCTCTTATGTTGAGAGATAGCAAAGACAGAATGAAGCAAAAATATTTTGAAAAAGTATGGTCACATGTGATTTGGGGGGGTGTTTAGAGCTGTTATCTGATGATGTTTCTAAGAAGTAATGTGTTTGGACTAGGAAAGATATTGATCACTAGTGCTTCAGAAGTTTCAGAGCAGAAAGTGGTTAAGATTTCATTAAAGAAAACATTGCTTGTTTCTTGCCATATTTCAAATATATATGAAAAGCACAGGGTAGAAAGTCTACAGTTTAGTCTTGAAGGTTAAAGTTACAACATTAAAAGCATCCCACAAAGGCAGACAAGCTACTGTGCCCAAGCAGCTCATCCCAGGTGGATCTTTGACATCCACAGCATAAAATCCTTCCCAGCTGGAACCTCAGACTGCATGTGTCCAGACTGGTCCACTGCTCTGATATCTGATTTCCATTTTGACTGTTGGTTTGAAGATGATTTCATTCAAAACAAATTTCTGAAATGCAAAGACTACTTAAAAATGGGAAGCAAATGTGTCAGGCACATCAGGTTTTACTGAAATGTATCTGTTCTCCTCAAATAATAAAATACTGGCAGTGCAGTTCTTCCCCCTCTTCAGGTACCTGACATTGCATTTGTTTGCAATTAGTTCCTAATGAACACGAGACTTTGGAAAACATGCAGCTAAAGGTTCTGTTAGGGGATTCAGGGAGCCATAATTCTGTCTGATATATGTGATCACACTTTGAATGTTACATTTACATATTTGATTTGCAGACAGTGGTTAACCTTTGCGTTGACAGTCTCTGGGCTCACAGAGCTCAGTCCCAAAGCCTTTTAAAGTTGGCTGCTTTTTGATCAAACCCTTCATCCAGTTCACCCACGCAGTTCACCAGCAGTTTGACTCACAGGTTTGGGGTTAATTGCCTTTTTGTCAACATCCCTGGCCCTCTGTATGTTGTCTTACTTGGGTGTGTCATCTCTTTAGCTGTGGTTAGAAAAAGGCAGGGAGGTGTATGTGGATGCTGCAGTTCTCTCTTTTAAAATCAGCATTTGCAGCATTAAAAGTTTCTGGAGGGCATTACCTCAGTGCAGCACCTGTGAGCCAATTCTCTTCCAAGGTCTGCAACAGAAATAGTGACTGAGGCACTTTTACAGAACATGGTGTTGCTTAATTTTAGGGCAGAAATGTTATAGAAACAATACATGGGAAAGGAATAAAGGTGCTCCATGTGGGCTAAGTGTATCACCAGCCCTGTGGCATCCTGCAGTTAACTCTGCAATCTGTGTGTGCTCTTCAGACCCCAGCTCAAGGCTGGCACTCTTCAAACCGCTCCCCTTTGTCTAACTTCACGACAAAATGTGTAATTGCTTCCCTCAAAGTGGCTATCGGGCTCAGTAGTCTGGGGGTTTGCAGGGGTTGCTGCTGGCTGAGCCAGGAAACCAGAGTTACCTCCCTGTTCTGCTGCTGATAGCAGGGCTGTGGTAAGAGCTGCCTGTATGGATGGCATTTAACACCCTGCAGTCCTTGACAGTCCTTGACACTGTGCTGGTCAATGAAAGTACCTGTGCCTTCTCCAGCTAAGCTGTGGTTTCCCTTCCATTTACTGTTTGGAACACTAATTTTATTTTGATTTAATGAGGCTGACGTTTTTGTTCTTCTAAACACTCTGCAGGAGTGCACAGAACTGATTTCAAATCAGGCTGTGTTTTTCCTCTCTTAACCACACTCTGAGAGGCCAGAGTTCAGCTACAGAAACTTTCTTCAACTTGAGAGGGAACTTACATAGCATTGTTTGAATTGTCAGATGACATGGTCCAGTGCCTTTCTGCTGGGGATGGAGAGCAGAGCTGCCTTCATAGCAGGAATGCTGTGACACCTTCATGGGGCTGTGACAGTCCCTTTGCAGGATTGCTAAATATTTCTTGGCCATCTCCAGACGAGAGGGCAACAAATTTCTTACCTAGACTTCAACAAAATAGCTCAAACAAACCAAGCCAGGCCTGATGAACAGAGCTTTTCTCACATGGGAGATAGTCTGCAAGGGTTTTTAGGAGCAGAAAAAATGTGTGAGAGGTACTCAGCTTTTCCACAAGGTCTGGAAGAAAAATGAGAAAGAATGGGATCTGATTAAATGTGTTTCCCTTTGAAAAAATTTGTCATTCAAACATAAAATGAAAACCAGGCTCAGTGATTGTCCCTCTCACTTGACTGAATTTGAAATGGCCTCTGTCAAACCGTGTCTGTGGGCACAGCACAGGTTCCTTTCTGCCTCCAGTGTGTATTTGCAGCTCTGTTGATGTGAATCAGCTCAGACTGCTGCTGTGTGGAAAAGTACCAAAGCTGCTCCCTGCAAGGAAAGCTGTCCAGCCAGAAACAGAGTGAGGAACAGAAATACTGATCATCCAAAAATTGCTGTTATTATTAATGCAAAGCTTGTAATCAAGGACCTGTCCAAGGGGAGTGTTCTGAGACAAGGGAATGTTGGAACATACTCAAGCTCACATGAGCATGGAAGGGTTCCTGCAGGGGTCCTGGGTCACAGCAGCCCAAAAAGCCCAATCCACAGCCTTTCCTTGTCTTGGAGCCAGTTTTGTCTGCTGCTCCTGTGGCCCAGCCAGAAAGCTCTTTGCCAGCTTTATCCCTCTTACTGTTACAAAGCCTATTCTTGTTTTTATTCTAAGCTGAATTTATTCCCATTTGTTGCCCAAGTATTTCCCAGTTCTAAGCAGCTTTTCCACTTGTGCTTGCTGGTGTTTACCCCAGCTGACCCCCAGGTATTTATGGAGAACAATCCCATCCCTTCTCAGCCCTCAGCTAAACACATCAGGTGTTGCCTGTGTCTGTCTGGGTCAGCTCAGCACTGAACTGCCTCTGCCAGAGCAGCCACTGGGCTCTGGAGGGAATGGACCCCAATTACCCTGTGTCTTTGCCCTTTTCCATTAAAATTTTGTCTTTAAAATTAGGTCTTTTTCCAGAAATCTTCCTTGCTATCAAAAATATGGGGTTTATGAATTACTCCCAGCCAGTCCCTGCTGTGTTCCCCATCAGTGATGCTACTAATTTCTCTTTAATTGATCTCTTAAAGCTTTGTGTATTTTAGAATAAAGTTTTGTATTCTCTCCTCTTCTACCTGTCCTTTTTCCTCACCCTCCAACAGATGGTAAACTGAAGATATGGGTATATGGAGTATCAGCTGGAGGGTTCTTCATCATCGTTTTCCTGATTTTTACATCCTACCTGATGTGGTGAGTATGGCAGGTATTCTGCCCTTAAATAAAAGCCAGTTTGCTTTTATTTAAACAATCCAAAACACATCACAACACTGCATTGCAGGCATTTAATGCTCAAGGCTTCAGGAAAGGGTGGAGGTTCAATTACCTAAGTGCCTTCATTTGGCCCCTACCTCAGAGTAATTAAAACTCTCCAAATTGTGAACGTTAACAGCCATTACTGTGGAGAAGTTTGGTGGCCATTCAGGGAAAGGATTATTTTTGGTTATCAATAGTCTCTTATATTTATTCAGACTTCTTCTGGGATTAGAAAGGGGTTTTATTGCATTCTTCAAAAAAAGATAAAGTAAAACTGAAGAAAGGCAAGGAGAGTGATTGGAACAAGGAGCTGGCTTCTGCTCAAGGAAGGACTAAATAGAATAGGGACATTCAGTTGAAAAATGATGTTTGATGTGGGAATACAATAGAGATCTATGAAATCATGAATGGGGGAGAAAAGGGTGCTCTGGAATTTTTATCTCCCACAATAAAAGAAGTAGGAGGCATCTGATGAAATGGTCTTTTAAAATAAACAAAAGATATTATTTTTCACTCGGTGCATTATTACCTTGTGAGCTTGCTGCTGCCAGAGCTGTGCATTCCAGAAAGATAAATGGATCCAGAGATGGCAAAAGAGTTCATGGGAGATTGGGTCTCTTGGTATTAATTGTGGTTTTTTGGCTGTTCCCTACAGCTCAGAAAATCCCTAAATAGGTTTTTGCAGTGAATAGATCAGGTGAAAACATATCCTGTATCTACAGCTGCTCTTACAAGCTGGTGTTAAGGACAGGGTACCAGGTCTGCACCTTTAATGTTGGATTTTACAGGGGGTGAGGGGTGTCTGCCCTCCTCCAGCCCAGCCGTCACACGGGCAGGGGAGGTGAGCCCGGCCTGACAGAGCTCCCCTGCTTTGAGTGTTTGGAAAGGCACTGCCATTGATGCCTCTGGAGAACAGAAAAGGAGGAGTGGGAAGCATCCAGGTGTCCTGCAATTCCCAAGGATTTGGCCTGAAGTTACAAACATTCATGGTGCAATCGGGGCAGGCAACCGGAGAGTCACAGCCGTGGCCTGACAGCATCACTGCCCACTTTGATCCAACAGTTTATTCCCTTCCACTCCCTTAGTCTTTCTCTCTTTCTCTCTCATGGGTTAAAAGCTCAAATAACACCTTAGGAGCTGCTTGTTTTCCAAGCCATGTAGCTCCATTTCTCTGCGGCTTCACAGCAGAGGATACAGAGGATTTTTTAAATAACTTTATACACTTCTCCATCATGTGGAGGCTGCTGAGGAAATTCATTTCTCAGTAATGATTATTGTTGCTTCAATACCATGCCAAAGAAAAACGAGAATATCCCACTCCCAGACAGCTCATGTTGCAATTTTTCTGCGAGGTGTTCCTTGTTTTGTCAGCTGTGAGAAGAGACAGGAGAGGAATGTGCTTTATTTCCTCTGCAGATGGGGAGCACAGCTGGCTGCCCCTTTCTGGCAGGCTGTGTGTCCTTGCCACACATGTGAGAGCACCAGAGGGGCCATGTGGTGCCACCCAGTTACAGCATTCAGTAGCCACTGAATGTGGAAGAAAAATTTTTTAAATTGACATTTTGGGGGCTGATGATGTTTCTGAGCTCGTTACAGTTTGTAATTTTGTCTTGTGAAATGCTTTTCTTGCAGCAAAAAAACGAAGCAGCATCAAAGCCCTCCACCACAGCAGAAGCCTCTAACCCTGGCCTATGATGGAGACATTGATATGTAACATAAACAAGAAATCCAAATGTAGACATCGACTGCCTTAACTGCTTTCTTTTTTGGAACTCTCCGACTTCTCAGTTTTTTGAGGAATCTCCTGATGTATAATATCCTGGGCAGAACAGAAGTATTGCAGGCTGAAAATTTTGCCACCTCTTTATTAAAGAAATAAACGGGGTAAAAAACTTGGATCTTGTGCAACTTTTCTGAAGAGACCAGAAACTACATCCCTTCCTGTTGAACAATGGGAATAACAAAGAAAAAAATAAAAAGAAAGAGAGAATCTACAGACATCAAAAGGAATTACCCTTTAAAAAAGGCATGACAATCCCAAGGAAATTGTGACATTTACTGTAAATGACAAGTTTGACACAGCATCATTATGCACTATATTAGTGCAGGGTTCTTTATTCTTCACATACTTCAACAATGAGTTTTCTAGTGTTTACATTTCGTTCAAAGACTTTAAAACCAGATCATGTATTTTGAGAAATGCAAGGAAAAATGAATTGAAGTGTCTGAAGTTATCAGGTTTTTTAAAGTTTCTTCCTTCTTATCCTGTTTTCTAGTCTGGAATATGATTTTGCTTCATTTCCACCTACAGGACAGAATAAGGATTGTTATGAAAAAGCATAGGTGGTTTCTTTACCAAGAATATTTTCTAAAGAGCTGAGTAGATAGGTGTTTTGATGAATGGCTAGAGGATTTGATTGTTTCAAAAGGATTTTAAATTAAATTAAACCATGTAGATACATTATGACCAGTTTAAATTGTTATTCAGTTTAATTAAAACAAACTCTGCTTTTGTATTTAAATTTTCTTATCTGAAATATTTATAAATTCCTTTTTTTGAATTTAATTACCTGACCTCATTTAATATACATCAAACACAAATGCAGTTTGTAGAAGGTCTTGCTTTTTTAAATGTTTCAGAACCACTGAGAAGTTACATGTCGTAAAATTCTGGGAACATTTGAAGAGGGTAAGTGTTTATAATAGTGTGTGTTGCAAGTAAGAAAGTGCCATCTTGTGGTATTGACTTGTATTTATAAGCAAATAAAATGCTAAAGAGAGTGAGAAAATTGCTTCTGGTATGTTGAATTAAATGTGTGTAAACAACTTGTGTTATAAGTCATTTACTGAGTCTCAGATTGGCCTTGGATTTCAAACTCCTCTGGCATCATTTTGTGCTGCAGTGATTAGTGAGAGAAAGAGTACAGACAAGTACAAGTCGAGAGAATAATTGCAGGTCTGGAGAATGCATGGTCTTATTTTTAACTCAATGCTGCTGCTTATTCCAATGATCAGAAGAGAAAAAGAAGAGTTGTTACCAGCCCAGCACCTGTGTGGTCCTTCCCCATCCAGAGGTACCCGGACCATCACAACAGATGAGTGTGACTGAGGCAGAAGGTGTCACTCACCTTGTCATGTTGCTATTCACAGTTTTGTAAAATGGTTTGAATGTTATGGTTTTATTGAAAAAATGATGGAATTGTAGAGAGGTTTTCTTCCCTAGGTCGGGATCCCACCCATGCAGCATTGTTCTGCAGCATGGAATTGAGATGGT
>VWYP01031399.1:1721-15766 GCA_013400435.1 Pycnonotus jocosus
AAAAAAAAAAAAGAAAGAAAAGATACCATACCTCTAAGTTAAAATTCTCTTGGGAATTTGAAACTAGAATTGAGGTTGAGAAACCCCATTCTAAGGGGACAGTTATCTAATGAATTTGATGAAATCAAATCATTTGTACAAAGTAAACAAATCTGTCTATGCAGAAGAGAATAGGACTTACCTATACCTTACCTATCTCCACAATGAAGGAGAAACTCCTCCAATGACCCATCCATGAGTGAAACAAGTGCTGAGGTTATTAGTTTCCTCATTCTGCCATTCCTTGGCATGAATGTGCACCAATTTAGGATTGCATCAAATGAGCCTAACTCTGGGAGATGATTTTATAAATTTCTTGTTCCCGCAAGACATAGCCAATGGTTTTTCTGTCCTGCTTTTGTTTTCCTACAGTTGTTGTTTTGGCTTTTACTATATGTCTTAAGTTTGCTTCTGGAGTGCTGTAAAATATTTCTCCCTGTCCTGGAATGTAAGACAGAATATCCTGTGAATATCCAACCTCATTCAGGCCAGCTCTGCCTCTCATGAGCTCATGCAGATGTGCCCATGTCTCCCAGCACAAGTGTCCAAATAGACCTTTGGTGACAATTTTAGGTTTCAGCATGATGCTCCAATGTCTCTCAAAAGCCCAGTTGCTGTAGGCACATATCCATTAAGGAAATTGTTCTATTAATCTCTCAGATGAACCATGACAGGCATCAAGTCCAAGAAAGGCCTTTTGCAGAGATTGAGCTTGGTTGTACAACTTCATTATACTGATGATACAACTACATTAAACTGCAGTGGCCTCCTTGTCCTGCTCAAAAATAAAGATCTGGGAGCTCTGGGTTATCAAGCACTCTTTAAAATATTTCAGGGACAAAAGTTTGGTGGCAACTTTTTCCTCTGTTGCATTTAGAGCTGCTCAAACCTCGGGCAGCATATTTTGACACTGCTTCTCCAAAGATAAGGGGGAAGGCAAGTGCCTACATTTCATCTAGTAAATGATTTCTGGAGTTGCATTCTTGTGCATTCATGCACAAATCAAGAACTCTGTTCTGTCTCAAACACCCATGGGCCTAATGGTGAGATCCAAGACAATGTGTGGCAAACAGCAACACACACCCTCCTAGCACTGAAAACTCTGATGATGGAAAATCAGGTGTGCTGCTGCATTCTTTTATTTTGCTCTGGACTCTCAGGCAGGCATGTGGTGTTTTTTTCCCTTTTGCTTCTGATGTGAGCCCTGAACCAGGATGGAAAAAATGCCCTGCCCTCTTCTGTGTTTGTGTAACCTCCCTCCTCTGCAGATGGGGCTCTGCAGAAAGCAGCCATGCAGCGTGAATTGCCAGGGCTGTCCTGTGCTGAGAAGAGAGAGACAGAACCTGCATCCACTGGAACTGCTGCATTCCTAGAAGTAAGTCAGGACAGCAGAGGAGCAAGAGAGGAAAAGATGAGCTTTTACAGCCGTGCAGAGAGGATTGTTCTGCCTTTCAGCTGCCATGCCCACGATATGGGGTCATTCACACCTCTGCAATGGTGTGGGCATCACCCTTGCTTTTCACCGCGGTGCGCAGAACATTCACGACAGCAAACGCTCAGTACTGTTCAAACAGGGATTTATTTAATTCCTTAGGCTGCTATCCAGCTTTGACATCGGCAGCTGCTTGGCAATAATCAGCACATCAAGGGCAGAGGTGCACCTGAGGCCTCTGGTGGGGGATACTCCAGCAGCACAGCCCTGCTCTGCCTAGCCCCTCTCTGTTCCACACACCACGAAGGCAGGGAGGAATTGGGGGGCAGGAGTGGGAGGGTCACTCTGTTCTGGTCACGCCTAGGTGGGTGCTTGAACACCAATGCCAAATCTTCCTTTTGGATAAAAAATAAATATGTGTTTTTTCAGGTACGTGGTATTTCTAAAATGGACAAAATAAGGCATGGGAAAACATTACCATTTCCTATGGAAAGAACATTCCAAATTTTTTGTTTTGTTTGGCAATATCAGAATTATTCTTTTTAAAAAAATCCATAGGTTTGTTGTTTTTTTTTTTTTTAATATGTCAGGGCTCTTTCCCCTACCCCTACAAATCAGGTGAAGTTTGCTGTGGCTTAAGGGGCTGTGAGCCTTGTGGAACTGACAGCATCCTATTTCCTGAGGTTGGAGAAAGGTGGGAGAAGGGAAATTATGCAATTTATGAGTTAGGGTGCTGGGGAACTGCTTGCTGTGGAGCCACAGGTGTACATTGCAGTTTGAGGAAGACCTCAGGCAACTCATCTAAGATAACTGTGGCTAAGAGAACTAAGAATAACTCATCTAAGAATGCAGTGGTAGAGGGAATTCCTGATTCCACTCCTTTCCACACTTTCAGAAAGGCCATGGGCCACAGTTGAGAACAGGGTTGATGAAATTTACCTCTAAATTCAGCCTGCAGATCACCTGCACTCAGGTGCACCTGCAGCACAGAGGATGCTGATGTGAGTGACCCAGTGGCTCCTCAGTAAGCTGTGTGGGATGCCCAACACAAAACAGGTTTCAGGCATGGGAAGTGTTAAAATCCAGAAGGATGAGGCCTGAAAATCCACGAGATCTCATTCTGCCTGAGCCTCTGCTTCAACCCACTGTGGAAGGGCAGGATGATTTATCTTAAGTCCTTCTTGTTTTTAACGCGTGCTCTGTGTGTGCATGGGGTTTGTGTGTATTGTGAGCAATCTGAAATGTCTGTCAAAGCATACCACAATAGTTATCTGGACCAGATGATGGGAAAATACAACGTAATGTGTTCTCTCTCTTCAAAGTATTGCTTTTTACTTACTTCCAGACATGCCACTTACAATTCCCTACTCACAGATATGGGGAATCTGGCTTTTTGAAGGAAGTAGGTGGTTTCGGGCTTTTTTTTGGGATGGTATGGGCTTTCTCTCTAAATGTTTAATAGTCCAGACTTCCAACCTGGCAGAGCAGACCCCAAATTAAAAGAACACCCCATGGAGGTAGAAAAGTCCTGCAAAAGCCCCTGCTCCCAGCTCAGTGTCACCTGCTGGTGCTTAGGCTGAGCGAGACAAACACTGAGTCAGTCCCACAGCCCCGGGTGGGAGCTGCACAGGCATCTCTGAAGGTGACAAAGCCAGTGCCAGAGCCCAGCTGGGAAGGGGGAACCTGCTCCTCAAGGCTCACATCTCTGAAAGAGCAGCAACACACTCACATCTCCATTCCCCTTTCTCCTGGAGGCTTTGGCTGGGTTAATTTAGACAAGTTTCTCTGTTTGGTGCTCAACAGGGTGGGGTCCACATCCCCTGTATGGATGTGCAGGGCAGATGGAGCAGACTGGCAGATGTTTACTGCCCCTCCTCCCTTTGTGCTCGCCTCTGTGGCCCATTTGGCAGATCCCAGGACTCTCACTTAGTGCACTCTGCAGGGCCAGACAAGGCCCAAAGAGCTGAAGGCTGAAGCAAGACTTACAGGTCTTAATTGCACCATCAAAGGAAAAAGCCCCATCCACTGCACGACCACAGTGAAAGGCTTCTGCCCTTCTTACGCAGGTAATTCAACAATTGACCTCTTTATTTAATTTCACTTGTTTCAACTGACAAGAGCTGGCAGCTCTTGAAAGAAAGGATTAAAGTGGGAGAAGTGGAAAGAGTCCTATCTGCTTGCTCTGTACACTGCCATAGTCTGAGTGCTTTCACTCTGTTTGTACAGCTTCTGCTACAACACGGTCCTGACCCAACCATCTGCATGAATAAACTGGTAAGGAGTGGTTTGCTCATCTGAATAGACTTTCTTTTTTGTTGTTAATATTAAAAAATGGTAAGTGGTACTCACTGTTATCTTAATTACTTCTTTCATCGGTAGCCCTTTTTCTTAGAGTTGGTAATTCAGCCATAAAAGAATAGCCTCTGGATGGGAAGTTAGTAGTCAGGATTAATAACTATTAGCATCTTAAAGAGCTGCAGGGCCTGTTTTGCAAATTTGGACTGCCAATATTTCCATAAATATGTGGGTTTGAATTAAAATGCACAAAAAAAGCTTTTTTCCTTTTTTTTTTTTTTTAATAAAAGCTCCATGGTTTGAGAGGTGGTTTACATCAACGTCATAGCAGCTTGACTTAGAAAAATACTTGATGTGGTTTAATCTCTAAAATGTTTTAATGGCTTCAGAGATTTCAGAAGTAATACTGGAAATTATGTAGATGGAAATGTCACTGAGCCTATTAGCTTTTTATAGAACGAGAAAACTCTAACATTTTTTGCCAACCATTACTTGAATGTGGCCCACAGGGGAAAAAAACCACAAAAAACAACAACACCCCCCCCCACCACCAAAAAAAAAAAAAACCAAACCAAAACACCAACCCCATAGAGATTTTCAAATTTCCTTAATATCCTCCTTGGTCTATTCTGGAATCAATATTCATTGAGAGAAACTTTGGTGGTCTCCATTCATGAACTTCAAGTATCATATCTGAAAAAAAATCTGGAAATATGCAGAGCTTCGGGAGAATTATCCAGGGAAAGGCAGAAGCAGAGGAATGACACAAAAGAAGGAAATTAGAAAGGGATTAGTGGATGCCAGCGTTTGATAGCACACTACACGTAAAAACAGGGGAAAAAAAAGCAAGGAGTGATGCACCACAGCTGTATCCTTTTGCTCTGTGAAGTAACTCACAATAATCACCATCCCGGGTCCCTGTATCCAGAGCTGGAAAAGAAAACCAGGCATTGTTTTCTGTACGCTCCTGACTTTGCTGAGTCTCCTGCATCTTGCTAACTCTTGGCCTGTGGATTCTGATTTGTATTTGGGAGGGACTGTCCTGCGAAACCCTTCCTGGCATCATCACCAAACTTGTGAATCATTTGCACCTGGAGACATTGGAGCCCTGGGGCAATGGAGACAGCGCTTGAGATAAGAGTGGGAGGAGTGAAAGAAACCACCCATCAATCCATTCCGAAAATTCAAACCCTCGAGGGAAAAGAATCCAAGGCGCATAAAAACAGGGACTCCTGTATTCTTTCAGGGCTGAAAAGGCTTTAGATAATGGCCTGGTCCGGCCAGTAAAAATCAAGGCACGAGTCTAAAGCCTGTGTTTCTAAGCTGAGCTTCACAAAACAACGCAGGGGGAGCTGATGCCCATTTCGCTCTTTGAAATCCCTGCCGAGGACCCCAACCAGCCGGAGGGCACATTCTGTGGAGGCTCCAACATGAGAAATGCGTTCCACGCGGGAGCCTCCACTGGGGAATCCCAACCCCTTGGCCCTGGACTGTGCACCAGCCTCGGACAGGTATCGGATCCCACTCAGTTTATCGGCCCTGCTGGGCTCAACACTCCTTTTGTGGGCTCCGAACCAGCCCCTCCAGCCTGCACACACCGCGGACTCCTCTTGCGTTCACCCCTCTGGAGATTCTCCCAAGGATGCTGCATTTCCAGGAGCATCCCCGACGGTCACCCTGCTCTCCCTGACAAGGATCTCAGGGAGACCCAGGCTCTTAAAAACGGCGAGGGGGCAAGAAAATTCCTCCTCTCGGCCGCCGGCGCTCGCTCTCCAGCCCGCCCTGGCTTCCGTGCCGTGTCCCAGCGCTGCCCTGTCCCGGGGAGGGCAGCGGGGCTGGATCAGGGGATGGATGGGAGGATGGATCGGGGGCTGGATGGGAGGATGCCCCGTCCCGGGGAGGGCAGAGGGGCTGGATCGGCGGATGGATGGGAGGACGCCCCGTCCCGGGGAGGGCAGAGGGGCTGGATCGGTGGATGGATGGGAGGACGGATCGGGGGCTGGATGGGAGGATGCCCCGTCCCGGGGAGGGCAGAGGGGCTGGATCGGGGGGATGGATGGGAGGATGCCCCGGAGGCGCCGCGCTGGTTTTTTGGGCAGCGCGCAGCCGCAGTGCGGCCGCCGCCGGGTACAAAGCGCGGCCGGAGCGCTCCGGAGCGGGGCTCGCAGCGCGGCGGGCGGGAGGCAGGAAAGGGCGGCTGGAGTTTTCCGGGATCACGGGAGCCCTCGCTACTCTACACACACTTCCTCGCCGGGACGCGGAGCCCGGAGGTGAGCGGCGGGGAGTGCGATGGGGCTGGACACGGTGGGCGCTCGGGCGGTGAAGTTGGTGCCGCCGCTCTCGTCGGGAGGAGCAGCGCAGTTCCCGCGGCTCCCGCGGAGCTCCTGGGACTGTCGGGAGCGGGGAGAGGCAGGAACACGGCGGAGCGGTCCCTGAGGAGCGTGTGGCGAAGAGTTGTTGCTATCGCTGCTGGTTTTTGGGTAGAAATGCTGGATTGTGCCCGGCGGGGCAGGGACGCGCGGGTTCCGCGCATCGCCGCATCCCGCCCGCTCCGGGATGGCGGAGGCGCCGCCAGGTGCGGTGGGAAGCACCTGGACACGGAGAGGAGCGGTGGAATGGGTCACATGCGAGAGCAGTGCTCACTTTGCTTTGTTTAAATGGACCGTCACTAACTTGTGAGCCGGCACTTCAAAAGAGTAAAGAGGGGGGATTTTTGGGTAGGGGGATGGGATAAGGGGAGGGTCTTGGGCTTTGATGCTCAGTACGTGAAGCTGCCTTTACTCTGGCTGCTCTTCACGAATCTCTGAGAAAGAAAAAAAGCCAACTCACAAACTCTTAAAGGCGTCCTGCAGTGTTTGAAAACAGGCTTAATTTTTCTGAAACAAGTTGTGGGACCCAATAGCTCGGTACACATTTACATCTAAAAACTGATTCAGACGTAATTACAAGCCTCAGTAATGATAGTGACTTTCTTGTCACTGCTTTGTCCCCGAGTTGCACATAAGACCAAGTTGAGTTTAACTTCTCTTGTACCGGTGTTAAGGTCAGGCATAATGTGCTTATTGTCAAATCAAAGCTCTCAAAAACATTTAGGTAGCCACAAAGCCTGTTTGGCAGTTCAGTAGCATAGCTGACAACCTTGTATCTTGGCAAGCCTTAAAAGATACTGTGACAATATGCTGATTAAACATATTGGCTGTGTCTTACCCTTTTATTTCACCCTTCTGTCAGAGCCACTGACAGAACTTACTAAAGGTTGCGGGGGTGTCTGTTGTGAAGAAAGGAAAACGTGAGAAAAGTGAGAGAGGCTGATGGGGTTGATGTGAATTTTAGAAAGGCCAAACTAACTTGGCCTGAGTGCAGGTGATCTGCAGGCTAAATACTGTTTATGCATCCAGTGAATGCTCATGATGTGCAGAGAAAGCCCTGACATTTTTGTTCAGGTGGTGTTTCAAGTCCTTTAGAAGTACTGCTTGGGTTTTCCAAGTCCAGGGTCAGTTTTCCAAAGGGAGTGGGCGCCAGTAGGGCGCAGTGGTGCTGCCTGGCAGGAGTAGGGCTGCACCCAGTCTGTGCTGCAAGCAGGATCTTTGAAGTCTTGTCTCTCCTCTGGGAACATCTGCCAGATACCAGTGACTAGGTGAAATGTGATTCCACCCCAAAACTGCCTTCTCAACAGGAGATGAGGTATTGTCATATGATGGGACAGCCCTGTGTCCTTCCTCTCTTGGTTTTGAGTGAGAGAAGTTGCAGGTGTGGGGTGATGGGGTGTGGAAACTTGCTGCATTCCACACAGGGCTGAGTGTGGGTCACACCAGCGCCAGGGGCAGCAGCACAACCCCAGGCTGTGGCAAAGTGCAAACGCTTTGGATATGCACTGTATCCAAAGGTGGATACAGGCTCTTGTGTGCCTCAAAATCTGTGGCTTTGAATTTGGTGTTACATTTCACTCCATTCCATTTGTCTGACATCACGGTGTGATTTGTCCCTTTTGCATTGCTAGCGATCTAACTAGAGGGAAATTCATATTGTAAAGTGTATTTTAGTGACGAATTCTGCAGTACTCCAGCCCATATGAGAGTCCTGGTGTCATAATTTTAAAATTTGTGCACACCTGCTTTATTTTAAAGTTGCACTTTACTTTAAAGTTGGGCTTTACTTTGAAGTTGCATTGGAGAAAGCTTTGTCCTTTGGTTGAAAATGGAATGTGAACTGGTTTTTGTTGTCAGTTCAGTGTATCTTTAAAAATCCCACCTCCTTGGGAGAACCAGCAATGGAGATATTTCTCATGGTACAAATTACTTTGGTTTGAGTTGATCCAATAGCTCCCCCTCAGTCTCTGTTTGCCTCTGGCAGTTTCCTCAGGTTTGTAAGCTTCTGGTACAGCTTGCAGTCTCAATTTCTGCAGTGCCCTGCAGTCTAAATAATAGATGCTGAAAGTGAAATGAAAACGTCCAAATGAAGAGTCGATTTCACAAATGATGCAGAGCTGCTGTGAGGAACTGTCAGGAATGGACATCTGATCGTGCTTTTAGTTGCTAAAACATCGGTTGTTAACTGGGGAGAGATGCAGATTTTCTTGTGGTGTCAGCACCTGTTGGAGTGGTAGGTCATGGAGAAGAAGGGGTTTTTTTCCCAGTCATTTA
Organism: Pycnonotus jocosus; assembly: GCA_013400435.1. NCBI lineage: Eukaryota > Metazoa > Chordata > Aves > Passeriformes > Pycnonotidae > Pycnonotus > Pycnonotus jocosus. The sequence continues at coordinate 10,131 of VWYP01031399.1, forward strand.
GCTAATGGAATTGACTAATGGGCCAGAGGAGGTGTTTCAGGCGTCATTGCTTGTGCTGTTTATCCATCCAAATTTTCCTCTGCACTTTAGAAAGGGAGGAAGCACAGTCCTTGGAAAGTGGCTTGAAAGCTTGTGTGCATGTATGTGCACAAGTATGAATTTTATCTAAAATTTTTGTGGGTTGTGTCAGGATGACAGGTGTTAAGCTGATGGCTGTATTTTCATGTTGTAATGAGGAGGAGTTCACGTGGAATTGCAACAAGAAGTAGCAATGAGCTGCTTCCAAAAGATTATGATTCCACCTAGCTTCTTAAAGATGCAGTAAATGTAGTTTACACAGGACTTGAAATGCTAGCTATAGTTTTTTAGAAATTTGAGAAGTCTTTTTTTTTAACTATATAAAAATACCTAAAAATCACATTGTATTTTTATAAGCCTTATGGGTACAGCCATATTTCACAAGCCTTTATGAAATAAAAGTATTTATGAACATTGTTAAATAAGTTCATCTTGACTAGAGATTGAGATTTATGGTGAGGTTTATAATGTGTTTGAGTCTAGTGGGAAATGATTCATTTTAAGTATCTTAATAGTATCTGCTTGCATGGCTGAGTAATTGGCAGGGCTGTAAAAAGGCATTTAGGCATCTCAAGGGAAACTACTTAGGATTGTCAACTCTGACACTCCACAGTTGTCTCTTGCTCCCATTATAGAGGCTATATATTGAGAGTGAATAACTTGCAATTATATGACTGTTCCCAGCTATCAAAAGACTTGTACCTGAAGAGAAATTATTACGTGTCAGGAATGAACAACTGGCATAACTGAATTTTTTTTTTTTCAGTTTATGTATTTTCCTAGCAGTGGTGTATTGTGAATTATACTTGTAAGATCTATCTAGAGTGTTCTCTAATTCTGAATTCTGCCCATGTATTTTACTTTGGAAAACTGTAACTGCAGTCATGGCAGTAGTGTTGAGACTTGTGGTTAAATCTGAATTGTGATTCAGGCCATGTTTGTATTTGTCCTTTGCCAAAGGAACCTTTCAAAGGTTCCCTGGCAAACTCCAGATAGCAGAAAGATGTTTGTGGTGATAGTCACATTTTCACCATTAAGGGTGTACTTGGGCATGATGAGGAAAAAAGGAAATAGCTTGTAATGTGCTGTAGTGAATATGGGAAATGCTTTCTGAGCTTTGATAGTGATGAAAAAAAAAATTGTTCTTCAGGAGGGGTAGCAGTAGCATCTGGTCTCTCCTTTGGGCTGCCACAGACTCTGGGCTCTTAACCCTGTATTAAGCCCAATGACTAGCTTGGCTAGAGCATAACTTAGAAGGCGGCATCCTGTTGGGACTTAAAGCACTCCCACAGGCTTCCCTTGTCAGTTAATGCCAATTTTTTGTGTCTTTCTGAGCTCAAAAATGTGTTTCTGATTTCTAATTAGAGCTGCGTTGAGGAAGGACAGCTGACAATTAAAGGTGAGTCACGAATGGGTGTTTTCAATGTCCCTTTAATTCTTTAGAGATGTAAGCAGACTGAAGACAGAGGAGTCTGACAAGATCAGTTGGAACTTAATTGTGGATAAGCCTTGTCAAACTGAGCCTGGTCTTTTCAAAAGCCAAACTGCTGTTCACATACTTTTCTGGTGTATGAGCTCCCTACTGCACACAGGAGCCTAAAGCAGACCCACATATCTGCCCTGACAGGTTGGAGGTTGTAACTTACCTTTTCCTGAAGCAAGGCATCTCCAGAAAATGTTCTGGTGAAGGTGATGTTGGGCACTGGGGGTGTCCCAGCCTGTTTTGGCGCTCAGGGATGATGCCTGTGTCCCATTCCTCACCCAGAGATGTCTGTGCTGTCCTGGAGCACTGGGGTGTTGCTGTGTGACACACAGAGCTCAAGACAAAGAAATGCTGGTGAGAGGAGTCTCCTACAAGCATAATATGTCAGTTTTTCCTTCTTCTCATTTTGTGGTGATTGGAGGTGGTTGGTGTCCAGGAGGGCAGTGGGGGCACCTCACTGGACAAATGTTTGTGACACCACACTTGTGTGATGGATTGGTGGTCTGTGCTGGCCTGGTGATAAATTAGGCCATGATTATTATTGATCATGTGCTGGTGCTCCGAAGTCAAGGATGTCTTTCCTGCCTGTAGATGCCCTAAGGTTCTGGTTGCAGAAATTCAGAAGGATTTACTGTTGAATTCTTTGCTACACAAAGGTACCCTTTCCTCATCCTAGGGACATTACTTTTTTCTTACTGGTCCAACATCTTCTGGGCCCAAAGCAGTGCCCTGGCAGGAGTGGGTTATGCTGCTGCTGACGTTTTCAAGGACATGCAAACAGCCAAAATGTTGGTTATTGGACAAGGCACTAGCCTTAGGAAGGATGCTTTGGGTTGAGAGGTTCAGTACCAGAGGTTTTTATCAAATATGAGGTACCCACACATCCTATAAGACTGATTAGGGCTAATCAATCCTGTATGTCTTGTATGGGTCTGTAATTAGTTAACATTGACTTTTAAACCTTAAGTCCTTGTACTTTTTTACCATTTCAACTAGTATTTCTAAGTGTAGCTCCAGATAGGGCTGTTACCCACACAAATGATCAGTCCTTCTCATGGTCTCACTGAGCTGATACAACCTTTGTGGCTGCTGTGCACTGACAGTGAGCTCTGTGGCATGTGTGCACACATTTCAGTCTCCTGATTGTATGCCTTGACCAACACTTGACATAAGGACAAACGCTGATTCAGCTTTTGTGCACCGTTCATTATTTTACATAATCCACCAAGCCCCTTCCAAATAATGTCGTTTGGTCTGTTAAGACTGAACTGTCAATTTTGGAAGCCTCTTTCACGATTTATGAGCGTTTCCAATCCCTTCCCAGTTCAGCAGTGTCATCGTTAAGGGGGAGGATGCTGCCCAGATTGGCTTCTGCACCACGGGCTGCCGAGAGGCGCCAGAAATGTTTGTTTTATTCAGCACCCACATCAATCTCCGCACCTCCTGGCTCTTTCCTGTTGACTCTGCCTGTGCCACAGGGGCTGCGGGTGGGCAGTAAAATCTGTGCCAGGCCGAGAGCAGCGAGCTCTTCTCTGGCACTTTTGGTGCCACCTTCTTCCTGTCGGTGCTAATATTAATGTGGCTGTGGGACAAAACAGATTGGAACACTGATCTGGCTGGAAACAGACGTGCCAGAATACCTCTCTCCCTCCCCTCACCCCCGGCTATTTGATGTGTGCAGTGTCTCACGGGCTGTGCCAGCAGAGCATGAGAGGGTGGGAAGCCTCAGCGGCAGTACAGGGATGTGTCAGGAATTAATAGGCACGAAATCATGGTGCTGTGATTGCCTCCCGAGCCCCTGAGCAGCTGGAAATCCATGGGATGTGTTTTAAACTTTGGTCCATTAGAACCTTTTTGGCAGATGATGATCAGAAGCGCTGATCATCAAAACCCTTTTTTGTGGGTGCGACTGGGAGGGCTCCTTGCCCTGCGTTTTCTACTCATCCTGCAACCTGTTAGTCTCAATGATGAAGAGTTTAGTTTAAAACAGTTATCTCCTCGAGGTATNCTGTTTCCCCAGTTAATGGCTGGAAGTCTTCCCTCGAGTGAGACAATGTCAGAGGTTGGATGTGTTTGTTTAGGTGCATAAACATGGCTGGGCATGGTGGGGCTTCCATCACAGTGTTTTCATTCACCTCAAGAGCTGTTAAATGAGAAAGGGATGGTGCTAATTCCTGAGCTGTTTTGGAACAGCTGTGTCAAAAAGCCCCCAAGGACCTCAGACAATAGTGAGCTCTCTGCCAATTACGCTGTTTTCATCTCTGTCTCAGCATATCTCGATGCAGAGGATCTCCGAGAGTTATACCAAACTAATCCACTTTGCATAGCGAAAGAAAGGTACATAAATGAGTGTTTTATGTGGCTCTTCGGTGTTTCTCCAGAGGGAATTTGCCAAGAAGTGCAGTGATTGGGGAGAGTAATATTTAGATTCAGACTAGGGAGCCTCTCTCTCTATTTATGTAGACACTTCTGAGTGTTTTAAAATTAGAATGTGAAAAGTAACAAAGAACAGCCAAGATACTGATTGTGAGGCAAAAGCATGGGCACTTGACTCGTTCATAGTTATGAAATGAAACAATATTGCAGATTTTTTCCTCCTATTTTCCAGACTTCCAACAAGAGAAATCAGAATCAAAGAGTCTTCTCAGTTTTGCAGTTTGAGGCAGTGGGTATTTTCTGACCAGTGCTTTGTTACTAACCCAGCTGCTGGTAGACAGGTTGTACTGTTTCAATTCTTCAGGATCCTTTGCAGGTCCGTAGACTGATACATTAAGATATATTCTACTTCCCACTGCAGTTCAGTTTTTGGAGGGATGCACTAGAGCAGAGCCTTGGGGGTTTGTTTTGTTTTGTTTTGTTTTGTTTTGTTCTCCCCAGGGTGTATCTACTTCAATGGACACAACAAAATACCTTCTAAGAGAAGATGCTTAGTTTAGCTGACTCTTTCTTCAGAGTAGAAACTGGTGTTTCTATCGGGGTCAATCCTACCGTGGGGGGTTGGTTTGTTTGTTTTGTTTTTAAGGAGAGTGGCTTAGTGGGTAGTGACTCATATGCTGGAATCTGACTTTTCACTCCAATTAGCCACAGATACACCCAGATGTATCTGCCGTTCTGCAGCAGATAACTTCAGTGTGCATTGTTTACATTTCAGACACCAAACCAGGGTGAAAATCAGGCTGTTCATTCACTGCGGCCTGTCATGTAGCTGAGTGTGAGTGCCCGTCCCTTCAGGCTCCATTAGCATGAGTTAACTTTGTAATTGGGTTTCTGGGGCAAACAGGGACAGGAAGCAGGAGTAATTTGGCAGGCCAGGCTTCACTTTTTTGTTCTGTGTGGTGTAAAGTGCATAAGAGAGCAGAAGTAAAAGATGGGTACAGAATGGCCGGAGAGATCCTGACAAAGCAGAAGACAGTTGTCAAAACTTGATCTGGATGTTATGGAATATCGTGTAGCTTAACCAAGGTGGGACTTTACAGCTATACTGAAGCAGAATTTCTATAGCCTCCTGTGATTTTTTCTTTCTGCTGCTCTGTATTTTTCAGCTGTAGCAGTTTGTTTTGTAGAATCTAGCAAAAGAAAGTGGACTTGCTGAATGAAAAGCAGTTGTCACTACTCAGTTTTGAAGCTGCTTCACAATGAAGTTAATAGAAATTTAAGTTTTGAAGTTGCTCCAAACTCTGTTCATAATACCTAGTTTTGCACCAAAAAAAACCCCAAAAAAGAGAGAGGGGGGGAAAAAATCCAAACCAAACTGTAAAATGCTAGGGTTTCTGAGCAGAAGAGACAACTTATGTTTCTTTTCTTCCATTTTTTAAGGCATTGAAAGTCATCTGGCTCTTTTCAGGTGTTCAGTCTGGATTTACAGGAACGTGATTAGAATTAAGCTGCTTTATGGTATTTTTTTTCGAAACCACACTTCACATTTTTCAGTTAATAATTTCACTTTTAAAACAATAGTCTTTTTCCCAGACTAATCTTAAGACTTAGAAAATGCAATACAAGAAGAGATTTTTAGCTTAAGTTCCATTCCTTCCTGATACGTGGGGCTGGACTTGTTAAACTTTCAAGTTGCTGC
>VWYP01031399.1:15782-30649 GCA_013400435.1 Pycnonotus jocosus
TTTTCCCTGATAAAACTTTTGAAGGGTTTTCTTTCCTCAGATGAATGCTAGTCTTACTCTGGCATCACTGGCCATTTTCTCAATTTACAGTTTACCAGCAGCCTGCTCAGGCAGCTTTCTGTGCATGAAAAGTCAGTAACATTCAAAGATGAGATACAATCACCTGCAAGACCAAGGTGAAATCTCTCTGAAACAAAGAGGTGCTGGAAATTATGTAGGCACGATTACTGCAGCTTATGTATCCTGTCAGCATCTTTTAACTGGGCTGAAAAGCTTGATGTACACTTCTTACTTTGTTCTTGTGTTGTTATGGGCTGCTTTATTCATGGGGGGTTTATTTTGAGTAGACAAAAGTTCTGATGTGTGTAGTGGAAGTTGCTCCTGATCCCATCTGTGATTTAGCACTGAGTCTTTGTCTCCTTTGTGTTTTTCTTGCAAGTTCCTCATCCCATCACTACTGCTGCTTGTGCCCACTGCCGTGTTTTCAAACAGGATCACATCAGCGAAAATACGAGTGGCTGGCGGGAGGGGAGCCTTCTCACTGAGGAAATTTAAGGAAAACAAATCCCTCTTTGTGTCTGTGCACACATCATGACTGTCACGAGTTACGGGAGGCGTGCTAAGGAGAGGCAGTCAGTGCTCACCCGGCAGTGGGAGATGCACCTCCAGCCAGACAGGCAGAGCTCAGTCACCCCGTGGCTGGACTGGGATGTGGGGATCAAGAAAATAAATTGAGTTCTTCAAGGATCTTACAAGCAGTTGACAGAATATGGTTCACGTTTGTAAGGGGTTGTTGGTTTTGGCTGAAGCAGACTGGAGAGGATTTCAGGGCTGTTACCTGTAGCAATTCCATCTTTTGTTAGCCTGGTGGAGAGAAAGCTTGTGCCTGTACAGCTGAATATTAAACCTCTGGCTCAGGATGTGTTAAGTGCATGGATTTATTAGTCCTAATGTTGGTATATTTTTCATGCCAGCAACTAGCCAAAACAACCAGGAGGGCCTGCAGTTTGTTTTAGCTGGTAGAGATTAATGACAGTTTTATTGCAAAGCTACATTTGAAGTTTTGTTTCCACAAGCACGGGGTGACAGGGACAGGAAGGGACCTTTGTTGGTTCGCAGCCTGCAGCTGAGCCTTTTGACCCCTCCATAGACTGCATCCCCCCACCTAAAAGGAGCCCTACAACTCCTCAGCAACCCCATCTGCCTCTTGTGTTGTTCCCCTGGTCCCCTCCCATCTCTCTCTCCTGGCAGCAAAGCCCCCTGGCCCCCGGTCCGCATTGCTGGCATTCCCGAGCTCTGCGTGCGCACAGTGGGATGAGGGAGGCGGCTGAGCTGGTCCCCGGCTCTGGCGAGGGAAAACCACTGTTGTGAAAGCAGCCTGCCTGCTCCTGTCCTCCCTTTGCATCCATCAGAGCCCCCCCTGCCCGCATAGCTCGCATTCCTGAGCCGCGTTTCGTTCGGGATGGTGTTGTGTTTTGCTTTGCAGGCTGTTGCTGCTTGGTGGAAAAGCTTCCTTTTGTATCTCCCTACACCTTCACGGAAGGGCAGAGGTTTGTGTCGCCGAGTTTATGTCCCCCTTGGTGGCTGTTCTGGGTGGTCCAAGGTCTCTGTGGTGACTGCCAGGGAGTGAGGTGGCAGACGGATGCAGCAGTGAGGAGAGTGTGCAGTCAGGAGCCCGAGGTTTGGCTGTGCAGCGGCTGAAGGAGAATTGTTGGGGTCTTGGAAGAGACACCGCTGGAGTTGGTGTCTGTGATTATTGTGCAGGGAGGAAGCTTCATTGTAATTTCAGTTAAAAGACTTTTCCTCCCCACCTCTTCCTCCAAGCAGCTTGCTCATTTGCATCACAAAAGTGAGGCAGGGTTGTCTCCTTACTGTGTTTCAGAAAATAACAATTGTCTTCAACTCTGAGTGAAAATGAGACGATTTATGGGCTGCTTTATGCAAACTGGTGCATTCAAGTACAACTGTTAATTGAACTGCCATTGTGGACATTGTTAATTGAACTGGAAATTGTGGTAAAAAAAGGAAAATATTCTTTTTCCACAATGTCCAGTTACAGCTAGTATTTCAGCAGTGCTGTGAGAGGAGTGTCTGGCCTGTGATACTGGTGCCCTGTGGAAGAACCAGCTGGGTATGTAAGGTACTTTCCTGCACATCCTGTCTTCAGAAACCGTGGTGTCTCACTACTGCTAAGCCAGAGATTCTCGGAGCAAATAAAAAATAGCAAAAATGTATTTAAACACAGCTAGGAGCACTAACAATTTTCTGTCAGCCAACAGCAATTTTGTGTCTATATTAAAGCCTAGTCAAATTGGCTTTGTTGGAGCTGGAGCATCTCATCACCCTGATTTCAGTGCAGTAGTTGTCAAGCCACAAGGCTGCCCTGACATTCCTGCATAAAGTTGCTGTAAATAGATGTGTGACCAGTGTATCTCTGCCATTGGTCAGAAGCAGTAGTTACTCCATATGTGCTTTTTCTCTCTCCTTTCTAATAATCTCTGGACCTTTGTCTAAACCCCAGAGTCTTGCAGAGACTGCAGGAGAGGCCAGAGTAAGGGATGGAGTCTGTATTCTATATTGCCTCAAGATTCATGTCTGTGCTGTGTTGCAAAATCGTCCTCTTTAATGCTCTTGCTCTGGATGGAAAAGCCTTTTGTGGCTGGCTAAACTTTTGAAAAGCATTAGGCCCAAGGAGGAACATTTTCCTTGTTTTGTCAAGTAAAACCTTCTTTTGGATTGATGCTTGAATAGTTACACTGAGCTGTGTTTGGCCTGTCAAAATCCAGCTATTTTTTTGCCAAAACTGAGGTAAGCTCCAGCTAGAACTTAACATGTGGTCTCTCTCAATGAATTACTCACATAAAAGCACTTGCTAAACCATGTCTAGACTGCAAAGACCTGGATTTGACTGAATCTAATTAAAGCAATGGTGGCTCTCAGGTACGGATTTAACTGCAGTATGTTATCCTGGCTTTTGCTAGGAAGAGGCTCACCGTGGCTGAGGTGGTTTTGATTGAGTGCAGAAGTAAATTCAAGTCTGATACCTGAAATGGTGCTTCTGCCCACCTGCTTAGCCTGCCACACAGAGAACATCACCTGTCCAGAGCAGGACAGCCAAGCAGCTCCTGGCGATGTGAGTCTCAGCATAGTCCTCTCAGAAAAATTAAAATCAACTTCCTGCTGGTTTTGGAGAATTGGGTGAACAATTCTGAGAGTTACCAGAGTATTTCTGACTGTGTTGCAGAGATATGGAGAGGCTGTAAATACCCCTGCCAGAAATACTGTTTTTGATACTGGATGTTAAACACGTTCAGTGCTCAGCTCTAACTAGTCCATTCTGGCCAGCCATCCTCACGACTAAGCCTGTGAGTTCACTGCCCATCTGTGCCCGTTGCCTCATCTTAACTCAGGTGGATTACAGCTGCTTATTGATTAAGAGGGATTAGGGGAGCCCTGGATGTCTAACACAGCTGGTTTCTCCCATCTCTGAGTAAGCCACTGAGTGGAAGTTGTGGTGCTGCCCATGGGTCCCTCCCTGAAGATGTTCAGGGTAGGTTTTACTGGAGTACAAAGGAGCATAATGTAACTTCTGGCTTCTGGTAGTTTTACCTCGTGGCCTTGAACGTTTGCCCAGACATGTCTGTGAAGCATCTTGGCTGTTCTCATGCTTTTGCTATTCCTCTGTCTGAGCTCTCCGGACTCCTTTTATTTCCTGTAACTTTTCTATCTAGCACACACTTTGTTCAGTGCCCATCAAGTCATGCCTGCTCCTCCTCTTTCACCCTGCCCCTGAATGCTTGCTCTGTTCAATCCAGGTCTCTAAGACAATACAGAAAAGAGGGGGGTCACCAAGGAGAAAATGGAAGAAATAAAAAGAAGAAGTGAAAGAGCTGTCTCTGACAGAATTCAGGCTCCTCTGTCTGATCTGACAAGTGTAAGTTTTTCTTGAGAAACTGTCCTTTGCTTCACATTTTCAGCCTGTCATCAAATTTCTGCTAGTTTTGAACTTTGTCTCATGGGGCTGTTGCAGGAGCAGGAGTAATGAGCCAATAGTGCAATTCCTTTTCTTGTCAGTGGAAGTGGAACCGGGGGAAAAAGGCACAGCTGCCCCTCACTGTAACCCAGCAGCAGTGGGTGACTGCCATGGCTTTTTAGGCTGTTGCAGTCTCACAAAATGTTCTAGTTTGGAAATGGAAAAAGGAAGATATACTGGAGAATTCTCGGTGCCAAGTGCAAGGCTCAGCATTGCAACGAAAGTTTTTGCAGCTAATAAAAGGTTTACATACTGCTTCTTGGCAGTGTGCAGAGAGAACTTTTTCTGGCAAGGAATGTTGGCATGACCTTGTCTTGTCCTTGAGTGTCTGAGAACTTGCATTTTGGTCGCCTTCTCAGCAGAATACAACCTGGGATAAACCACAGAGTGGCCAGGGGTCACAGCACAAGTGCTGAAGTGACTCTCTTGCTTTAGGGAGTATTCTTATTTGCAGCTGGGTACTGGGGGCTGTGGATTAGCCCCCTCACTGCCCTCTCCTCTGGCCATGAGCTGTCTCCAGCTGTGCTTATGCCACAAGGCAGGTGCTTGCTGCAGGAATCTGGTATTTTCTTAGCTGTGAACACTCCTCTAGGCTGATTTATGTATGATATTTTTTTTTCTAACAGATCTCTTGATTTCCTTTCGCTCTTAACATGCTAATTTCACAGCTGGTTGTTACAGGACTGTATACAGTTCTGGGTCAGGAGTAGCCCCAGTCTGTGTTGGGACTATTCCTGTATGAATAATGTTTTGCTACAGTGGAAAGAAGGCTGTTGTGCTGCATGATAGATTTGCAATTCATCTTGGATGGCCCAGTCAGGTTGGATGGTGCTGATGGATGAGGTGATTAGTGCTGATGTTGAAGATGGAGTTACAAAGAGGTTCCTAGCTTCATGGCTTCTTACCACCAAAAAAGGGAAGGCATTTGTCTTCCTATGCTGGCATGCTGAGTTTCTCTGTGATCTAGGAAGTCTCCATTAGATCGATTCATTTCCTTGATCCCTTCTTGAAAACTTAATTTTTACATCATGATGTGGGAGCTATTTTGGTGGGGTTTTTTTTTTTGTTTTTTTTTTGGTGTGTTTTGTTGGGTTTGGTATTTTTTGTTTTGTTTGGGGTTTTTTTTTTGTTTGTTTTGGGGTTTTTTTGCTTGTTTTTTATTTTTATTTTTTATTTGGTTTGGTTGTGTTTTGTTTGGGTTTTTTTGGTTTGGTTGGTTTTGGTTTTTGTTTTTTTGTTTGTTTGGGTTGGGTTTTTTCCTTCAGAAAGGAGGAAAACCCCTATTACTTTTGTCTTGGAAGCGACAGAAATTGCATCAGGGCCTGGATGGGTTTGTTTTGCAGACAAGTTTGTATTCACCAAGGCTCTGGCATTTATCAGCCCTTGCTTATGATGGAAGTTGCAGGTCATTGAGATATTTTAACTCCTGACCTAATAGCATGTGAGTGTTTGCTGTTGCCCTGTTTGCTCAATTCCCTGTTTGGTCAGCAGCTGGGAGCTTGACTGGCTCTGGCTGCAGGTCACACAGAGCTGGCATTAGCCTGGTCTGCCGGCCAATGGCCAAAGGCTGCAGGGTGACAATGCTGTCACTGCTCTCAGCCCACGGGCAGGGATGGATGGCACAGTCTGTCAAGCTCATGGGGGCAGAAGGGTGATGTGAGTGCACAGCCCACGCTGTGGAAGCCAATACCTGTTTCCTTCTGTTTGCCGGAGTGTAATTGTACAGCCCTTTCCTACTTTACAGGTCTCTCCTCAGTGTTCCTTTTAACCCAGATTTTTCTCTCAGCTTGGCAGTTACTTATAACTCCTAATTCCGGTTTAATGACTTTTTTGTGTCTGGGGATTGTACTTTATTTGCATCACAACAGAGCCCTGTGAAAGGCTTGCAGTAATGTCAGTTCTGGATCTGGTGTTAGGCAGTTCAAAGTGCCAGGCGTGGGTTTTATCAAGTTGGTCCCTTTGTGCATCGAAGTTTGGAGATACTGATCTCGTTGGAAGTAGGCAGGTGGCAGGTCAAGCAACACATCTGAGAGCTGACTGCCGAGAAAACTTGTTTTAATGAGAGAGAATAGAAAAGTAACAAGCCTTTCACAAGAAGAGATCTCGGGAGTTCAGTTTTGTGACATCTCTAGTAAAAGTAAGTTAATAAACACCAAGATACCAAGAGCATCTCAAGGGTTAGTCAGTCTCTTCTTTGTTATTTTGTGTATTATGGCCTATTGATTTAATGAGATTGTAGAACCAATTTCTCAAAGCCTGATAATAAAACACATCAGTTAAAATGAGGCTGAAGTTTGGAAGAAATTATTTCGTTTTGTGGACTGTTTCTTTCAACACCTTGGATTAATAATGTTTGGGTTTTGGCTTTTTGTTGTTTTGTTGTGGGTGGTTTTTTTTTTTTTCAATTAAGAGTTCATCATACCAGAACTATGTAGCAAAATATGCTTCTAATCTTCATCCCCCCAAGCTGTGTTTCTTTTTAATTGCCAAATGTTCTATTTACCAGTAGAAGCACAGGAAAATATTAATAACTGACAGACTATCTGATGAAGAATGTTGAAAGAAGTCTGCTAGCATCAGGACTTTTTTTATGGTTACGAGTAACTGTGAGTGCTTCATTTTAGTAGGAAAAAAAGGAGATGACTACTAAACCTCAGCTCTGCCCTTCACTTTTCCCAGCTGGTCAGATCTTTGTTAAGCTCATTTTTTGTTTTCCTCTCACTCAGCTCAGGCTTAAAGGTTTCAAATGGGTCATTGCACTTGGAAATTTTTCAGTTTCTAAACAACCTCTGGAGAGCAAAGCAAAAAAAAAAAAGAACAACCCCAAAACAAAACCAAAACACTCCTCTCACACACAACATCCAGTAAGTTGTGCAATACTTCTATACTGCTGAAGTGTCCTGCAGTTGCTTGCTTTCCTTTTGGTGGGTTTGGATGGATCCCTGTTCTTTTAGCTTGCTTCAGATAGGTAGCAAGAGAAGAACTGCTTTTCCAGAAGGAACTTGCATGCTGTGAATGCAAATAGATGGTTTGCTCCCCTCCCACCACCTAAATCTTTCCTCCCAGGCTTTGTGGGATTTAGTGCCAGCTCACAACACAAGTGTGACAGCTGGTTGGTGTCCAAAGTCCTTTTTGTTGTTTCAGCTTTAATCAGGAAATGATTTGTCAGAGGATCAAAGCACTCTTGGGTGAATTAACTTTTTTTTTGCCAAACTGTGGGTTTGATGCATGTGTAAATATTGTCTGATATTTACTGGGACGGAGTGGTCCTTGCACAGGAGTGATTTTTGACTATAACCCGAATAAAAGTGGGGTTGACACTGCTAATTTTGCAGAGCCGCCTGCATGGACTGTTAAGAGGTCACATTTGGAAATTAGATCAGGTGTGCTGGTAAGTTGCATGCAGGTGGCAAAAGATCTCTCAGCTCATCTCCTGACACAATTCTGAAAGCAGCAAACAAGCTTCCAGTGTTGACAGTGACTTCTCCCTTTACCTCCTCTTCTGCCTCTTGTTTCTGGAAGACACAAGAGTGTCACTTGGCACTGCACTGGCCTTGGGAGGCTTTGTGACACTATGGAGATGTGGCTTCACCTGTGCACTGCTCTCAGGGCTTCTGGGAATTGGGGGTTTGCAGGTGCTCACCGTGCAAAAATGCAGTGAAGGAAGAGCCCCCGGGCAGGACTTGGCAGTGTTCACAGCTTGTGTGTCTGTGTGTGTTTGCAAACATTTTATTGGAAATGCCGTGCTGTGTGGGAGTAGAGTGAGAGAAGGGCTAAGATCCTGTGCCTGGGATTCCTTTGTCCCCTGGAACACAGGTGGGATGCTGTTTTGGGACAGGTGTGTGCATGTCTGTGCTGGTGGGAGAAGCGTGAGCTGCAGGCACAAGTGGAGGTGGCCTTCAGCTAGGGAATGTGTTCTGTGAGGAGATAAAGCTGAGTAAGGTGGTGTTGATGCCTGAGGAGAAGGTGAGAGGGAGGAGGTCAGGATGCAAGGCAGTGAGGTGGTGGCTGGGTAGCATCACTTTTTAGAAGCTGTGACAAGAAAACTTCTTGTGGCCGGGGGGTGGTGATTCCTTTTGTCCATGAGAGCACACAGCTCTAGATGACTACTCCAGATAGAAGTTCCATTATGAAGGATGGACACATCCCCTTCAATATTTAGGAACAGGTTGGTTTGTTTTTTTTTTTTCCCTATAAAAATTGTATTTGGGTGAATCACACCCAAAACTGAAGTGCGTGTTTTTTATCTGCTCTTTGATTTTGAAGTACAATGTTTCTCAGTCACCCTAAATTAATTCCCCACCCTGTGTGTGCACACAGACCCTCTCTGGGCAGGAAGGCCAGGCCCTGCTCTCCAGAAACAAATGGATGATGCATTGCATGGTGGCTCATCTACCAGAATGTCTCAGGTATCTGTGGATATCTGATGTGACACCTCTTCTTGATCCACAAGGAAGGCATGGAAATCTGGGGTGGCAAACCCTGTTCTGCTGCCTGCAGTGCCTTTGGGGATGTGAAAGGCTTGTGCTGCAGCACTGTGTAGCTTGAAGGAGGGTTTGTGCTCTGGAGAGGGGAGAAGTAAATTGGTGGTACATGGTGAACTCTGAGTTCGTGTTTGTCTGGTACACCCGAGGGCGAAAGGGAAAGAAATGCACGGTGTCAAGATGCCTGATGGATGTGAGAAGAGTTGGATTGAGGCATACAGGAAAGACATAAAATGAGATGTTAATCAGTAACAAGCTGAGTCATCTTGCAACAGCTTGCAAATGCCAAGTAGAGATGTACACAGCATGAAAGGAAGGAATGTGCACAAGTGTGTTTATTCCAAGTACAGAAGGACTCGCCCTCATTCTCACACTCAAAAAAACCAGGGCATTTTATTGCTTTTGAGAAGAGGTAACAGACTGTAGTAGGAAATGCGTCCCTATGCCTTTTGTTCTCTGTGATTTTCTTCAGATGGAGTAGCCTTGGTGTGAAATACCTGGTAATCAACCAGAGGGCAGCTGCTTACCCAGCCTGGGCTCTGGATCGGCGTTCTTGCTCCAGCCTGCTGCGTCTTCAGGGTCTTTTAAGTGACCTCTTCCTGATTTCTTGTCCAAAGAAGGGCTTCAAACCAGTCAGTGTGTGAGAGAGGAGCTTGAAGAGAGGGACTCATTAATCTACAATTATGTACCTTACAGCGAAGGTCTCTACTTTAAAAGGAAAGAAAGAAAAACAAATAGTATTCCCATTGTTTGCCCAGCACAGAGTCTGTTTTGTTTCAAGTTAATATCTGGTCCTTGACATTTTCATTTTCTTACTGTTGGCTCTGAATTGCTCACCTGAGACTGAGCTGCAGGTGTCTTCAGGTTTAAACAAAGTAGAACATTGTTGCTTCTCAAATTTCAATGAAATTTTTGTGGTGTAAGACCAGAAACTATTTTTTTTTTTCAGGGTGGCTGAAATTGCTGTGTAGGTGTATAGAAAGAAAAGGATGGGGATGAAAAATGTGTGATAGAACACAGCTGGCTATGCTGCACATCTCCAGTGCACTGAGCTCTGTGTATTTAGAAGGTGATAACACACACACAAAAAAGATTGTTTCCATTACCTGTGTTTGTCCAGTTAGCCTGTTGCCCAGTTGTATTCATGCAGTTGTGAAGATGTGGTCTTGGTGCTTCTGCTTCACTCAGTGTAAAGCAAAGATGAAGAGAACTAGTGCTGGGAGCTACTAATGTAACTGGAAAAGGGCAATGAGATTAGAGCTACTTTGGGTGTACGAGTTTATAGCTTGTCCTTTCTCATATAAAAAAACCCACCCAAAATGGTAATTTAAATAACTCCATGGCTTTTGTCCTAGCTAAAATGAGGGACATCTCAGTCATAAATGGAATGAAAAGAAAAAATGTGTTGGATTATTGAATCTTCGTTCAGGCAGGTGGACGTTTTATTTACATGTTTAATGACTGTGGTGTCCCTTTGCCACTCCAAAATGCTACAGCTGAGTGCAGATGTTTCAGAGAATACTTGACTTCTGGATGTATCTGCCTAATGACAGCCCAGAGTTTTGACTTTTGCTGTTGGAATTTACGTGTTTTGTGATACTACTAACAGAGCCGTCTTTGCAGAATGCCTGAGATCCATGGTGTGAAAAGTGTGCTGAACTCTTTTTGTGGAGTGTTTTTCCATTGATTCTTCTGTGTGACTCATCTCTTTCAGTGCTATACCCAAGCATCTTTTTTTAGCCCTTGATCCAAGATAACTGACACTTGAAACAACAAGAGTCTTGCTTCCTTGGTTTAAAGTGTGTTAGCTACCCATGTCTTAAACTGGCGTGTCACTTGCAGCTGCATTCTGATCCTGCCCTTACAGCAAGGCACCCCTACCCTGTTGCAACTTGTTCAGAAATAGCTTATTTCAGGGGAACTTGTTCAACTAAGAGATATGAAATCTCTTCTCATTATACGTTTGAAAGCATCTATGCCTGTGGCATGATGACCTCCCACCAAACTCACTGCACAGGGTAGGCTGGTGCCCTGAAAATTAATCAGGCAAGAGCCATGGTGCTCTGCTTTCACTTTTTCTCGCTGCTGAGAGAGAAAAACCTGAGATGATTGTGTCTTTTTAATGGCATTTTCCAAAACAAATGAAGACCCTTCTTAAAATGCTATCAAGTACTTATTCCTAGATAAGCAAGTACTTTGCAGCCAGAGGCTTTGCAATGCCTGGGTGAGGGGGAATTAATTAGCAACCTTCATGCAAGGTGGTGTCCTCTTTCACTGTTCTCAGATTGCAAAGGGTAAGAATGAGAAAAAACCCCCCTACCTGATTATCTCATTGCATGATTTGATGCTGGCCCACCCCAGGCACCCTCCCTCTCTCTGTGTAGAACTTCACTGTTCCAGCAAGAAGTCGCCTTTCCCTTGGCTTCATTTTGTTCACTAAACATTGCTCCAAGAAAGCAAGTATTTAATTGCTGTTTTGATAAGCATGGATATTTGTTGAGAATAAAACATGAAAGCAAATATGTCAACCTTTTCCCACAGTAAAAATGAAGTTTCTGCAGCTACCCTTAGAAAAACAGCTTTTTTCACTTATGGTTGTGGAAGAAGCTGTTTTGTGGCAGTGTATGTTTGAGTGTCCCCCCTTTCCCTCGCTGAAACTTGTTGGTACTATTGTTGCAGGAGGTTTTGGTGTTTTTTTGTTTATAGTACAGCTGTATTAGCACTGTAGCAGGGTACAGGCTACTACTCTTGACCCCTGGGGTTTCTACAGAGGTCACAATGGAGGGGCTGGAATTCCTGCCTTAATTACATTGCAGCAGAATATCCATGCTGGTTTTCCCAAAAGATTAACAGAATGATACTGCACTGCTTTGAAATGTGATCTCGGAGCATCTAACTCTCAGGACAGCTTCTTTCATGTTTAACACATGCATGGATTTTGTGTATTTTTAAATGACTAATTACTGCTTCTTGGAGTAAAATGTGAATGGTAGTTTGTCACACTGGTTGTTTGCTAATGCTTTTGTCTTTCTTACCAGCAGCCTTCAGTGCTCTCCTGTGGAGTAGCAGTGAAGAGAAAGACTTTGTTTCCCTGGTAATATTTTGGGGTAGCTAAACTGCACCTATTATGCAGTTGCTGTAATGTACTGTAAGGTACAGCTCTACAGATTTGAAAAATAAATACACAGAAAATTGCTCAGTGGTTAAGCTTGATAGACTGCAAAGATGCCTGCAGAATTGCAGTGAAACTGAAGGCACAGATGTTGCTTTTCTAGAAGTCTGGGGAAAGCAAGCTAGAGAGAACTGCATGCCTTTCCCTCCTTATATATAGCTTGGCTCCTGGAGCAAGTAGATTCTTGGCTCCAAGCTGCCCCGTGAAGTGTGGTATCAAAGTATCTGCCCTGTTGTGAGCAGCTGGTTTATTGGTCCTGGGCCCTGGCATGGTCAAGAGAGCAGGGATGTTTTGTAGGTGCCCCTGTTTCATGCAGTGTCTGTGGTTTTCTCTGTGCTCTTGGTCTGGGGTGGTGCCAGAGTACTTCAGGATGATTTGTCTTTTTCTTCTGTATGCTAAGAGCACTTCCAAACCAGACTGCATCTCCAGGGAAAATATGGACATATCTGTTTTCACTGCTGTTTTCCCCCAAAGCAGTTTGCTCTACAATCATTCTGGAAACAGTCTCTCTTTTAAAAATGATACAAGGGTCTTTCTTTCCTTCTTTCTCTCAGAACTCAAGTACTGAGCAGGAAGACTGGGACACTTGTTTGTGCACCTGAATTACCCCTCCTCCCTTTTACCCCAAATCCTCGTGTGGATGCAGACAGGGCTATACATGACAACATTCTTTTGGATGGAAGCCCACAATAATACTGGTTTATTTCTGTCACTGCTGATGAAAGTGTCATGAAGACACTTGCTGCAGGGCAGAGCAGGGAGGTGTTCATGTTTCTAGTTCGAACTCCAGATGTTTATGCAATGTGTCTAAGCTTGCTGTGGAATACAAAATATTTGTGAAAGGCCCCCAGGTCTATCCATGGATAAGCTATTTGTCCAGGTTTTCTGAACAAAGCAGGAGAGAGAGCTTAACTGACAAGCTCTAATTAGCTCTGTTCTCTAGCAACTCTTTCCCAGGGGAATGACTTGGGAAAGGTTGTTATCAAACTAATTCAAAACTGGAATCTTAAACTATAATGCTGACTTTTCACTTTACTTGTGTCTGCTGCAATAGCAAATACTGAAACAGACTGGAGAAATTCCTGCTCTTAAATTAAATGATTGCAACCAACATTTGATGCAAACTCAGATCTTTGTTCTGTTTCCTCTCTTTATCACAAGCCACTTTTGTTTGACTTAAACCATTTTCATTGCATACCTGAGACCTTTTGAACAGATATTTTTATGTGGAGGACGGAGAGAATCTTCAAAATAAAGCTGTCCACATTTTTCACACGTGTGTAAAAAAGTACACAGATTTTATGATTTTAAACCACTGTTTACAAAAACATACTTAAAACTTACCAAAAAATCTCCAGCAAGTTCTGGTTATATGGTCAAAATAACACTGGGCCATTTTAATATCTTGAGATTTCAAATACATGTGGAAAATACTGCCCCAAAGTTTTACTTTCTGTGAGGTTACTGTTGCAGCTTGTATTCTCTGACATACATGGTTATCCTGCATAAAGGGAAAACACATTGTTGATACTACAAAATCTGACTTAAAATATTGAGACGTGCTTCACTGTGTGCATTGCCACGATTTCCAAAGTTTTGGAAGTATATAATGATGAACTAGAGATGTAGGGAGCTGTACTGCTTGAAAAACAAGACAAAAGAATGGTTCTAGAATTATTCATGTATCTTTGCTGGAACAGGGTTCCAGATGCATGGATTGTCCCGAGTACCTGGGGAATTAGCTGAAATGAATACTTTGTATTCCACATATATCTGTGCCAAGCACCAAGAGTGGAATTGGCTGAGTCAAGAATTCTGGAAGTTCCATTGTAGCAAGGGTCTGGTCAGGTCAGTTGCCCAGAACAGCAGCGTGTAGATGTTGGTATAAAAATGAGTTCAGAGACAATTGGGTTCAGAACAGCTGTAGATATTGCTGCATCTCCCTTGGTCAGGAGTGCAGCTAGGTCTTGATTTTGAGGAATATGAGAACTTAGCTAGAGAAGACTGTTATTTGACATGTGTGTACAGTTCTTCTGTCTTGTGAACAGCATTTTCTCCCTCTTCAGAAAAAAAAAAAAAAAGTGTTGTTAGCCTTAAAAAGTGCCGAAAGCCTTAAAATTACTGAAAATGTATATTTCACAGCTTCAGCTGTGTATACTGGCTTGTAGTATTTAATTTTTCTTGTGGTTCTGCCACCCAAAACTTGAAAAGTGAGTGCTGCTTTATCCTTGAAGGGAAGACAAAGCTATATGCAGAGGACACTCGTTGATATGCTTGGTGTGAAGGGGAAGCTGCCATAAGCACAGGCAGCCGTGGTCTCTTTTCTTCCTGCTTTATCTGCCTGTTTACCTTCCAGTGGGTTTTTATCCCACCCAGCCCTACGGATGAGTCTGATCCTGCCAAGGGTCCTTAGGTTTGCTGAGGAGCAGGCAGGCACCACAGAGGTGTGTGAGGCATCACCCTGCAGGAAGGGGTGGATGGTGAATGGTGGGATGTGGTTGGTGTTGCAGCAGGCATCCTCAGAAGTGTCACATGAATGGATGCAATGGGTTTGTGGGGTTGAAGGAAAACAAAATTACAGTATGGTCACTGGTGAGGTAGAAAGCTCAAAATTCATGATTTAACCTGCTGAATTCTTGGCTTTGAGCTGGCAGCACTGACATTTTTATCTTGGTAACATAGGCACAGTTAAGTCCAGAGAAAACTTCTCTCAAAGAAATTCTGTTCTCCTGGTACCTCATGAAAAAAAGTCTTTGTAATTGATGGTTGGGATGTGATCTAAGCCTGGAGTGTCAGTGTGACTTTTCCATTCATATTGGTTTACGGATGAAAGAATGTGTGGCGAATACCCAGGGTAATTATGCATGTTTCTAATGTTTCAGCTTGAATAATACCGCCCACCTTCCCAGAGAGGTCAAGTTACTGTTTCAGGCATTGCAGTTAAATAATGTACCGTGTGCCAGAGAGAAACGGTGGACTAACAGCCCTGTAAGTTTTTAATACTGGGTTTGGGTTTTTTTTTTTTCCTCTTTCAGGAAATAGTGAAATCAGATCAGGTTTGTGTCACTGTGTAGGTTTTGGATTTACCATCTAATGGGCTATTTAAAATATATTTGAAAGGGAGAGTACTTGTGGCTTGAAGTGGGGATTTGTTTTTGCATAGCAGTACTTAAATGTC
>VWYP01031399.1:30678-92856 GCA_013400435.1 Pycnonotus jocosus
GAAGGAGTATTAAGGGGGGGGGTGTGTGTGTGCCTGGTCGGTTTCTCTTTATGGTGCACAAACTATTTGCAAACTGCTGCAACAACCCGGACAGTCCCACACAAGTCAAATTCTGCTCGGCAGCAGCGGTGGTGGGACGACAATTAAACTGGTGATTTTTCATCCGTGGTGACCTGGAGGCTGAGATGATAAAGCAGTGTTGCAAAGCTTGTGCTGACTTTTTCATCTGCATTTCCATTCCGCTCTCTCCCTCCCCTGCCCTTTGCTGGCTGCCCTCGCAAATGAGAGCCTACAACTTTTCAGGCAGAATGGGTTGAGGTTCACATTGCTTAGTGACCTTCATGTTTTATGCACTGTGTGGGTAGGTGACATTTTTTAGCTGTTCAAGGGAAACGTACAGTGACAATCACAGTGTGCATATGTGTGTTTTCCCCAATCTACTTTGAAAGATTGTTGTTAGACTACAGCTGTAATGTCTGTGAGCTGGAGCATGAAAATCTAGTGTTTAAGGTTTTGGAGAGAGGTGGTGGTGTTCTGTACGTGGAGAGAGAGAGTAATATTGTAAAGGGAGTCTTACTACTTATTTTTTGGCAGAAAGGACAGGAATATTGATGGCTAAGAGGCTGGACATGATCCAGCCATGGGCACTCCCAACCCAGAGAGCCAAAGGTGTCCTGGGCTGCATCCAGAGCAGTGTGGGCAGCAGGGCCAGGGAGGGGATTCTGCCCCTCTGCCCTGCTCTGCTGAGACCCCACCTGCAGGGCTGCAGCAGCTCTGGGGGCCCAGCACAGGAAGGACAGAGAACTGTTGGGGTGATCCAAAGGAGAGACACCAAGATGATCAGAGGGAAGGAGCACATGTCCTATGAGGAAAAGCTGAAAGAATTGGAATTGTTCAGTCTATAAAAGAGAAGGCTTCAGGTGACCTAATTGCTGCCTTTCAGTACCTGAAGGGAGCCTGCAAAAAAGATGGAGGGGGTCTTGTGACAAGAGCATGTAGCAACAGGACAGGGGGGAGTGGATTAAAACTGAAAGAAGGTAGGTTTAGTATAGATATTAGGAAAAAAATGTTTACTGTGAGGGTGGTGAGACACTGGAACACATTGCCCAGGAAAGTTCTGGGTGCCCAATCCCTGTAAATGTTCAGGGCCAGCCTGGTTGGAGCTTGGAGCAAGCTGGTCTAGGGAAAGGTGTCCCTGCCCATGCCAGGGGGGTGGGAACTCAATATCTTTAATGTGCTTTCCAAGACAAACCATTTTATGATTCAAAAAATATTGCTATTTGTGTATGTTGCCTTTAGTAGAGCTCCTGATCAATGCCATTGCTGAATATGCAAGCCATAGGTAAGTTTCAGAAGAGAAAAACATCCTGACCAGCACTGCCTGTGTCCTGTTGTCCTCCCCTTGTCTTCCTTATGCTAGGACGAAGTGCTTTGTTTCTTAGGGACACTGACAAATGTCTTACCATGTTTGGGTTTGAAGTTTCATTGGGGAAAGATATTCTGTTGAGAGCTGGTGGTGGAATTCTGGGGAATAATCTGTCCTTTTCCTTGGAGGCCATATACTTGGTTATTTCATTTTCCTGGTCATTGAATCCTTGGAAATGCCTTTTTTTTTTTTTTTTTTTTTTTTTTTTTTTTTTTTTTTTTTTGTCTACCATCTCTCATCTAAAATGTCTGGTTTACTGTTTTATGTAGAATAGTGCTTTTGAAGGCATAGGAACATACACTATTTATTCTGGATTAGTTTGCTTCACAGGAGGTAAATTCAGAATGACCTTACTTTTAGCTCTTCAAGTAATTCATTCAGAGCATCTGATCAGAGAGCTGTCATATCTGCTTTTTTTTTTCCTTTTTGCACAAGGGAAACAGAATTGCCATGACAATGTCCCTCAGCAATACACAACTTTTGAGGACCCTTCTTGTTGCAGTCTGCTACAGTTGAGGAGCGTGCCACCCAACAGCACTGTGCAGCTTGGGGTTGATAAATTCATTGTGTTTTCAGAGTTTTAGGCTGAAAATGTGATGGAAACTTTCATCTCATCTTGGTTCAGTGTCATAACTTCCACAGAGCTGTGACCAAGAGTGTGTGGAGAGTGTTGAGAATCATTCCCAAACAGTGCTGGATTTTGAATGCTAGTCTACTACAGCCCTTCCAAAATTCCCATCCTTTAGGAATATAAACCTTGGAATATCTCTAGGAAGATGGTCATAAGACCCACTTGGAAATCCCTAAAGACAGCTGGGTAACATGCACATGGGAAGCCCAAGCTGCAAAGAAGTGACCTGGTCCAGGGTTTGACTTGGTGCCAGAGGAAGATGTGAGCTCTGCTGTTGATTTTCATTATGACTCAAAGTCTCAGGGTGTTGCCTGTCCCTAAATAAGGCGAGCTTCAGCCTTCAGGCCTGGATATGGAGATAAATATGAGAGGGGCAGGAATTCCCTAAGCTGCAGGTTATTGGCATGCTTCTGGAGAAGACCAGGTGCCTGTGGTTAGCTGTGTTACACCCATGAAGATGTGTAGTGATGACTGACATCTGGGGAAGATTTTCATAGTCTGTGAGGATGGGGAAAGAGCACAAAGAGGAATTTTGCCAGATACTTGCTTTTGTCACCTGAAATCTAGCAACTAAGCATTTTTGGGAATCATAAAGTCTTTATTAATGTTTCAGATCTGCTGCTCCTGGAGATAATATCTATCAATCCTGTATCTTTAACTGAATTTTAAAGATTAAGATATTTAGTGAAATATCTTCTGCCTTTTAAAAGCTTCCAGGCCCCTTTCCCTCCCTTCCTCTGCTTGACCAGCTGAGATGGGACCAGAGGAGTAAGCAAGTGGCTCTCTCAGGAGCATCCTGTGCCTCACCAAGAGATGAGAGGCTGTCTCATCCAGGAACAAGCCAAGCAAGATGGTGTTTTATGATCCATTTCAGTTTTGTTCCCTGCCTTTGCAGCTCCTTTTCATTGCAAGACAAAAGAAACACCTTCTTGCCCTTTTTTAATCTCTGCTTGCCTTAAGGAAGCAAGCAAAGATTCATCATGTCTCTTGTTGCTTATCAGCAGTATTTTATGATACGGTGATGTAAACAAGCAAAGGATATAACTGGATAAGAGATGTAGTACAGGATATAATTTGTGTATGGAGGAAAGTTATAAGGAGAAGATAGGTAGCTGAGGGTCTTTCCAGTTTTCTTTCTTTCTTGAACCATTTTTTTAGGTAACTTCACAGCAGTGCTTATGTTGTGACACCCTCTTCTCCCTCCATTCCTTGCCTAACAACAAGTATCCCATCTAAACTGGCCTTGTAAAACATATCCTGCTTTGGAGCTATAGAAAAATACATTATGTTTTTAAATCTGGGCTAAGATTTGGTAGCTTAGTTTTGCAGTCAGAGAACAAAGAATTATGTCTGCCTGCACATGGGGAGGTACGGGAAGGAAAAATCCTCACAAACAGAAGTTGGGTGTGTTAATGACTTTGTCTGCTCAGTCACTGGGTGTGAATCCCTACATAGGTGAACTCCAAGAGTCGCAGTTTCCCTGCAGATGGGGAGAAAAAAGGGTTCTGGGTGAATTCTGGCACGGCCAGTGAGGCTTCATCTCTGACAGCAGCCTTGGTTGTTGGAGTGGAGGTTTGCTCTGTTTCTTTTCAGAATTTAGCCCATTTCTGGTTGAGACTCAGTTGTCTCTCTGCCAGCTGGAGATCTCCATTGCTGTGGTGGCTGTGTCATGGTATTGTTTGTCCTACCAAGCAAATGACTCCCCTCTCAAAGCCCAGTGTGAGAACTTCCACAGTTCCTGTAGGGAAAGTTCTGGAACAGGGAGTGGAACATGTGTCTGACCTCTGAGTGTCCACTGAATGCTGAGTTAACTTCACCTGACTTGACAGCTAAACCTATTAAGATTCAGCACACGTTAGTATGGCTTGCTGGTTTTGTCACCATCTTGACTAGTTTTTGTTGTTTGGAGACTGAAGTGTGCAGCTATACTGTCACTTTTACTGTGTACAGTTCACAGTCAGCCTGTGGGTAAAACAAAATATTTTGGAGGAGAGTGCCTTTTATTAGCCAGTGTTAAACTCAGATATACACCATATGTTTGGACAACATTTGTGAATATTTCTGAAATGGGTTGGGTAGAAAACGTCTTTTATGGCACCTTTCTATTTTTCATGAGCTGAAGCAAGTGTGAAAACTGCTACTTTAACACCTATTTATCAAATGCAATTTAATTCCTCATAAGTGAATTATTATGCTTTTTTACAGTGTTTTATTCATCTGTGCTGCATCTGGCAGACTTATTTGAGTATTTGTCCTCTCCTCTGAGACCCTGAACATCTCAAGGACTCTTGATACTGTGTAATCGATGTGATTTCTCCCTGTCTCAAGGCAATGCACTCTGTTAGACAGTTGTCCCTGTGCTTTTGCTACAAGAAACAGCCTACGTGTTGAAACCAACCCAAGGTGAAGCTGCCCTTCCTTGTGCTCTGACCTCTGTGCAGAGCTGACAGTCATGTGAGAAGCCAGCCTTGCCCGCCAGCTTCTAGCTGAGCTGGTGTATCCCATTTACCTGCAACGTGAGCCATCCCACTTAAGTAAATCCTCAATTCCTGGGACTGTGTTTTGCAGAAGGTCTGTGTCTGTGGAGAGAGGTTCATTTTAAAATATGTATTTGTAGGGTGGAGAAAGAGGGAACTAGATAGGGGCACTTCAGAATCTGAAACTGTCTGTTCTGCATGACAGTAAAACAATGTTTTTGACTTTGGTTTGTGCCACAGGGAAAGTCCTTTTTGTGTCTTTTCGTTCTTTACTGTGGATAGGTAGGAGTGTGTTCTGCTGCTGATTGTATTGTATATCAGGTGTTCCCCTTCCCTGTTGCTCTCTGGTTGTTCAAAAACCAGTTCCTATTGAGACAGCTACTTTAAGCTACTGCTGAGTACATTATTCCTTATTGAATGTGTTTTAACAAGTCAAAAGAAGATCAAAGTCTATTTGCAGTACGTGAAGAGCATTGGTACCAAGAGGTGGCATCAGGTAAGGTAGATAAAGTGTTCTAGCTTTAGCCCAGGACCTATTTTATCTCCAGAAAGTTGAAAGCAAAGTCACTTTGGCAACAATTTAACTTCTACCTTGCTAACAACCATACCATTACCTGCTACTTGGAGCTTCCTAAGAGGAGAACATTTACACTAGTGCTAGAGGGTTTGTCCTTGGTCTGCTTTAATGTGTCTGTTAAAATGTGGCACAAATTTCCACAGCTGATTGCCAGACAGTCACCATTATCATTACATATAGATCCTTGGAGATGCTGACCTGAACCTTTTATTCTGGAGCCCAGGAGACTGTCAGTAGGTGTACCCTCTCACATTCCTCCTCCTAGCAGATGAGGATGCTCAGTAATTGCTTGGTTATTTTACTGTTTGTCAAGAATTGGTGCAGCGTACAGCTCAGTGTCATGTGCTGAAGATCGTAGATTTCAATATAACACACAGCTTCTGAGAGGAAATACCCTTCTATGGAGGACTCATCTTTGGTGTAAGACTCTTTCATGTGAAAGAGGTGGGAGGGGGTTATCCAAATGGCAATACATCAACATTGGGAGATTCCCGAGCCAGAGCAGTCATGTTACTGTGGTGCCCTGCCCAGATTAATTAGTGTCTCTGAAGGGCTAATTAGCTTTGTGCCACCCAGACATAGCCTTTTTTATTTCCTTGAATAATTATGAGAACTTATGTCAGTGAAACATACCAAGGTTTAACAGTGCTTTTTGACAGCTTAAAGGCTTTCTGTCCCAAAATGTAGAACATGTTCACCAGGAAACAGTGCCTTTACCACTGACAGTATTATGTTCAGATTTATTTCAAAACAGTGTCTCCTTCACACCGAGAATGTAACTACCCCTCTGGTGCTACACAGGACATCCCTAGCTGACTTAGCAGTGCTTGTTGGACACAGCATCTGAGGCATATCTCAATAAGCCATCCAGGCATGTTCTGGGTAGTTGAGGGGGCTGGTGTTTTTTCAGGCCAGCATAAATTCCTCTTTAGATAAGTGAATCAGTCTGCTGACTGCTGGAGGGAAGTGTGTGTGTGTTGGAGGAGTGTGTGGGTGGAGGTGTTGAACAGTATTAGAAAGGAACAGGGGAGAAGATGGAATACATGTTATTCCCATCTGTAGAGAACTCGTCAGGCTAGTGAAGTATGCTGTGAAACACGTAGACCTTTTGCTAAAAATTGTTGACACCATGTCTTTGGGACTTTAGGAATATGTTACATAGCAAGTTTAGCTTAAATCTAAAATGTTATGAAGGTTAAAACTTTATGTAAAAATTGCAGCTTTATCAGTAAATGCACTCCTGTTGTATATTCAGTATCTCTGCTTAACTGTTTGACCATGTTTGTTTTCATTTCTGCTTTTCTTTCCTTGTGCTTTATACTCAGTTATGCTAATCACTGAGTAAATTTTCTGGCTGGAAATGAAATGAGATTTCCATTTGTGAGGCAGTTTAGAAGAACAATTACTTTTTTTATGTGAGACACATACATCTATTTTGTACAGATTAAACTTTTGCTTAGTGTTACATATATATTTTAAAAATACCCATTGTAACAATGTTTTCTAATGCTTGGTGTTTTTATTAATGCCTGTTAGGTGTGGTTTGTTCTCCCCTTAAGGGAAAAAATGGGTATACAGTGTACTGTTTTTATGTTTTGGTCATGCTTGAATGTGTAGGAGTCAGATCATTGTGTACACAAGCATGCTGTGATTTGTTTGGGGTAAAAAGTGAAACTGAAGCATTCTTTCTGGTGTGGAAAACAGTCAGGTGTGTGATAATTCTTAGCTCTCAAACGATTTCTGACTTTGGATCAGTCCTCTTTGACAAAAAGGAGCAATCCCTCAACATTGTTACTAGTTCATCTTGGGGCTTAAGTCGAGTCCTGGTTCTAACCTTTGGTGTTGAACAGTTACTGTGTTTTCAGGCTGATTTGGAACAGGTGTGGGCATAAACTCTCTTCAGATAAATTACACAGAGTACCTGGTAGGAAGTTAATGCTAGCTGTGGGACAATAAGCAGAATGTGAAATCTGTTGGAAAAAAATTAACCTGTGAGAAACAGCTGAATAATCTTGACTCCATGGTATAGGGACACATGGCAGCAGGGGTTTGAAAGTCAGGTTTTTGTGTCCTTGAACAGTGGCCCAAGGTGTATAACTATTGATTGAACATCTGGAAAGTGCTGTACTGCTTTATACAGAAGTGTAGTGAAGGAGGTTGTAGAGAAAAGCAATGATTGTGGTACTTCCTATAATCTGTGAATATAGAGCTCCTATAATCTCAAGTTTCCTTATGCAATTGCAGTCTTTATTATTATGTAAATGGAGATGTTTGCAATCAGCTTGGAATATACCCCCATTGTAAGAAAGGCATTTTTAAGGTATTATGAATAGGTAACTTGTTGTATAAAACATTCATACTTTACATAAATAGCTAAAAGTAAAAGTAAATATATTGAGAAGGTGTTAGAGGAGAGGGGAAGAAATTCACTGCCGTTTCCTTGGAGTAGCTTTAGAACACTGAATACTAATTTAAAGCTCATCTAAGCTTGGGGCTTTTGGATTTCTTTTTTTTTAAACAAATGTAGGTGTCTAACTTTGTTTCCCCTTCCACTCCTCCCAAAGACAAGATACCTTCAAATGATACTTTTTATTTTAGTTTATGAAGATAATTAACCCTTTGGAGGTTTTTAAAAGTATTTGTAAACAGTGTAGGACTAGAACAATATACAATATTTTTTATAATAAAAACTCTTAATTTTTACCTGGTCTGATTTGCTTGCACTCACTCCATTAAGTCCCCATCTGTATGGTTTTAACAAACTGGGACAGAGGTCACTTTGTATGTTCATACCAACACTTTAGGGACATACTTAACAACTTGGATGGCAAGAAGCATCTTTCATCTGAAATTAATCTTTAAAACTCTCTTGAGTAACCATGCTAGATGTAGATAAGTTCTTCTGCTGGCCCATCACTCCAGAGCTGTCAAATGTCAAAGTACAAATGTCACTGTGCCGCTGTTCCACATCAGCACCGCCTCAGGGTGCAGCTGACCTGGACTGTACCTGTGAGTGAGGCAGGATATCTCAGTGCAAGGAACCCTGTCTTGTATGTGTGCATGTGGATGTGCCTCTAGTTTTGGGAAGCTTGCTCTTTTGGGGCACACACCAAATGGGTTGGAGCTGAAAAAACAGTATCTAAACCTTAGTAGTGGAACATCTTTGCTGAATTGCTGTGGAGGAAGAGAGCTGCCTTGTGTGCTGTAGTGGTGCTGGCATGAACTCTGCTGCAGTTGGAGTGTCTTTACTCAATATCAGTTGAGTGCTTGCAAAATGAGAATTCTGAGAGAAGCCTATTGAAGGAAATGAACCAAGTCCATCTGTAAATGTTTCTCCTTTTCCTGTAGTTCATAAAGTACCTCCATGTGTCTTCCACATACATCAAGTTCCTTGTTAGCTCACTTGGGCTTCTGAGGCATTTCCCAGTTCAAACTAATCCAGGTTATGAACATTTACTGCTGTGTCTCTGTAACTGGTGTGGCTGGTGTATCCTGACATGCCTGGAGCTTTGTTTCTGTGCATTCGCATGGACTGTTGT
Organism: Pycnonotus jocosus; assembly: GCA_013400435.1. Classification (NCBI taxonomy): domain Eukaryota; kingdom Metazoa; phylum Chordata; class Aves; order Passeriformes; family Pycnonotidae; genus Pycnonotus; species Pycnonotus jocosus. Next base: position 39,329 of record VWYP01031399.1, read on the forward strand.
TTGAACAGAGATTTAAATTGGGAAGGCAGGGCAGGGTGACACAGCTATTGCAAGATGCATGCTTTCTCCCCAAGGTGCTGTAGCCAAAATGTGCTTGAGCATTTCATCTTGGAAACAAAAAATAACTTAGCCTTTCATTTTTGTGGCAATTTCGTTATTGTTCAGCAGCATGGCTCTACCAGGCATCAGCAGTTTTAAGCACAAGATACATTGCACAACATATGCAATAACTAATTGCTTTTAATTTCTCTTCTTGTAGGATGACTCTTAGGTTCCTGAATGTGCTGTCAAATGCTGACACATTGAATTAACTGAATCTGCTGCGTTATTTCTGATGTTTAAAGAAGCCTAAAGGAAAGTAGAGACTGGCACTTCTGCTGCAGTCTTTCAAGGTAAGATATTATTTCTTTTGCCAGGGTGGAGGGAAGAAGACAGACATGGTTTGACAGGCTGTCCTAGCCCCACCTCTTGGTCTCTGATCAACCTGTTGTAGTTCAGTCCCATACAGCCGCTTGCTCACTCACCAGTGGGCTGGGGGAGAGAATCGGATGAGTGAAAACTTGTGCATTGTGACAAAGACAGTTTAATATGGAAAGCAAAAGCCATGCATGGAGGTGAGGCAAAACAAAGAGTTAATTTGCCACTTCCCATGAGCAGGCAGGTGTTCAGCCATCCCAGGAAAGCCAGGCCCCATAATGTTTAATGGTGACTTGAGAAGACAAACGTCAGCACTCCGAATGTTCCCTCTTCCTTCTTCCCTCTTCACGTGCTGAGCGTGATGCCACATGGTCTGGAATAACCCTTTGGTCAGCTGAGGTCACCTATCCTGGCTGTGTTCTCTCCCAATTCCTTGTGCAGCCTCCTTGCTGGTGGTGTGGTATGAGGAGCAAAAAAGGCCTTGTCACTATGCATGAACTCAGCAATAACTAAAATGTGCTTGTGTTATCAATCCTATTACCAGCACAAATCTAAAGCATAGCTTTTTATCAACTATTGTGTGGAAAATGAACTCCACCCTAGTAAAAATCACCACAAACCTACATGAACCTAAAGTCTTGTATTGGACCCAGCTAACATATTTGTTAGTTATAAGCAAATTTGCTGACTTCAGTAAGACAAAATCCATGCAATTTGAAGATACATTCATGAAGAAACAATTTATTTTCTTTTCCTAAATCACTAATTCTACGCTCTTAAGTTCTTGTATACCTTTCCATTTACATGTTCTTCTATCCATGTATTAGAATTATTTAGTAGCAGTGGTCTTCAGTCCATATAGAATGCCTCCATCAGGAAAAATAAGGCTATGAAGCTAAACATGACAGTAGCTAGAAAAGTGACCATTCTGCTTTGACTAGAGTTGCTGTTTTGGTCTTTCCTTAATTACCCATGTTTTCTATGCATCTTTTGGATTCATGGCTGCATTGTCAGCTGCACTGTAGTGCTGCTGCATTTTCTCTGCAGCACAGCAGACCAGACTGACAGAGTCAGTCAGTACTGTGCCCAGTGAGCAGCATGGCCTCTTACTGCTGTAGATTTGTTATGGTGACCGGTGACTGGGTGCAAATACCCCAGCAGGACAGAGCTTTATAGATATTTTTTTCTCTTTTTGTGCAAAGATCAGGTTAAGAGCAACACCAAAGGGATGGCCTCAATGATATCTCTAAGAAAGGAAATCCAGATAAGTAAAGGCTCTTTGCTACTGACTCCTGAATTGCTTCAGGTTTGGCAACTGCTGTTTGAAGTGCCAGGTGAATCCTGTTTTTATTTACACTTAAGAGTGTCACTGCCTACCCACTTTATTACATGCACTGCAATGTGCTGCAGAGTTTGATGAGAGGTAAGACACGCTAAAATTGAACTTCTCATTTGAAGAGGAAGGCTTTAGTCTCTTGACAATTGTGATTACCTAGGATGGCTAATTGCTTTTCTTGTGCTGCTTTTGCAGCTTTAATCAGAGCACAAACAAGCAGTGGGAACAGCATGTTTGGCTTTTGAGTGTGGAGTAAATCTGGGGCTTACAGATGTGGACTTGAATTGCTGCCAGCTTATGGGGCAGGTGGAGGGCTCCTGAATCTAGTGATTCCAAAGACGTTGGGACACCAGCTGGTTTTCCCCAAATTTTGAAGCTCAGCAAGTGTGGAAAAGCAAATCTCCTGCCATTTTTCATTATGCTGTGACCTGGCCATTTAGATGGGTAGGAGGGGTGTAGGTGTGTGTGTGTGCACATGAAAACACCCAGACAGGCTCTCTCTGGCTCTGCTGTGTAAAAGCAGTTCAGAAAGAGGGCAGAGGTTCTGCAGTAGACAAGCTGCCATCATTGGGAAGCCTGTGTGCCCTTCCTCTGCAGGCCTCACACCAGCAGCACATTTTGGACTGGCCCTGAGCCCTTGCCCATCCTTGCACGATGCTACTCTTTATTTGGGTCTACCTGGGCTCTTGCTCTTCTGTAGATTATTCTCTTACCAGGAAAAGCATTTGTACATGGATTTTATCTTTTCTGGTGGCAAAGAAGTGTTTTGATACAGAAGGAGAAATGCTTAGAACAGGCAAAATAAGGAAATTTACTGTTGCTATGATTAAGCTGGTTGCAGTTCCTGTGTGGCCTGTGTGCTGCAGCCATGTCCTGGCTGTAGGAGTGGACACCCTCAGCCAAGCATGGGTTTCTTGTGAAGGAAATGTGTGCATATATCCCCAGAGGGGCTCTCAGGTTGCCTTTGCAGATCCCCAGACCTGCCAATGCACTGCAGGAGGTGCCAGTAACACAGTGCAGTCACATCCTGCGTGTCCAGCGAGGTGCAGTGGGTGGCCCTGTGAGGTACAGGGTGGGAACTGAGGGGAGGGTGCTGTAGGGAAACACATGCAGAGAGAGAGGAAGAGTATGGTTGCAGGAAGGCTAGAAAATCCACAGCAACTCATATCTGTCCTCAGACAGCTGATAGTTGGGATGATTGCTGACTGCCTTGGAAAGCACAGGAGCACCAGGTACAGTCACTGAGAAATGAACAGTGTCAGTTCTTGTCACCAGGCTGTGGATATGGAGAGGAGGAGAGGATGAAGATATTTTCTTTTCAGGTGCTCTGAATTTAGATACCCTCTAAGTTTCTTTGCTTGTCCCTAAGAGAATGGCATGGAGAGCTGTCATGTTGTCTCAGTAGTGCTGGGTGGTGACAGAGGGCAGGGGAGTACAGGCATTACTGGCAATAGCCACCAGCACAGAGATGTGCCACCAATTAATTGTCAGTACACAAGGTAGGGTTACTAATTCAGCGAGTTTTGGGAAAAGTGGGCTTAATTTCTCTCTGCAAAACACAGCATTTGAAAACTGGGTGTGGTGTGATGGCGTGTGAGACAACATTTCATTGTGCTCAAGGCATTTTGCCTTTGTACAGATACTGATACCTTGAAATACTGATATGAACACCTCACTGAGGTGCAAAATGCACTTTGCCTGTGCATTACAGAGCCAACATCTCACTGGTGTGATACACTCCATGGAGAGGGCCCAAGAGCATTTTGTCCATTTCTGAACTTCAATGAATGTGATCCCTCTCCAGATCATTAAAGCACTGCACTTCTAATAGGGTCACAGACTTTGGCAATGTTAGATGAGCAACAGACTTATTAAAATTAATTTCCGTTTGTAAAACCACGATTGCCTCATTGGGATTGCCTGGGGTTTCTCAAAGCTTTGTCCTGTAGCCTTGGTTTAGCTTGGATTTTAGTAAAAAGAAAGGGTTTACTGCAATATCATCAGACTCCAATCAGCATTTTTACTTTCCACAGCAGAAACTCAGCCTACTTAAAAGGGAAAAAATTCAAAACAACAACCAACCTTATGAAGAAAGTCTTGCACTTCTGACAGATTAAAATACAGACCGGTTGAAAAACAGATACTCAGCAATCACCTTGCTTAGCTGATCCTTAAGCTGTAGGTTTTTTACACTTCTGTTTATCTTGAAGTCTGGACTTTTTGAGTTTTCTGTGCTTGCTGGAGCAGTTAAATTGGAGTTTTACACACTGGTGAGTGTTGCCCTATTGTGCAACATTTGTTGCTGGAGTTTGGAAAGGATGAGGCAGGACAGGTCCGGGGTCACTATGCAAGAATTCTCTTTATTCAAATTTCTGACTCCATTTATATATGCTGTACATAAGTGGCCAATTATTGGCCAGAGGCATGTCATCCCACCAGTTGGATTGGGGAACATCCCCATCACTCAAATGCTTCTCTCATAGCAAAAGAATGCAAACATTTTCTTATTTACGTGAAAAGTGTGAGAACTCTCTCTGAGTTCTAAAAACATCATAATGCTTTAGCTAAAATATCAGAAGGCAGGTTTTAACATGCAAAAGCAGGGTGACAGATGAGCTGGCTTCAGAGGTCCCTGATATACTTTCATGTGCAAGGGAGATCTGACTTTTGAGAATATATGTATATTGTAAATGAAGTTAAGCCTTGCTCAAATCCAAATACCACTGAAAAGAGTTGATTTTCTTCTCTCAACACCTGCAGAATTAAATACAGTCACTTTTTAAAAAAATTTGACCAGGTATTTCCACTTGACTAACTCAAAACAGTTGTGGCTTAAGCTCTGGCTCTTTCACCTTTCCTCCCCGTATTTGTGGTTGTGTTTAAATATGCCACAAGGCCATCAAGCTGCCCAGCCATGCAGTGTTACAACTTCCACCTTCCCACATGGTACACAAGGATTTTTTTTTTTTTTTTTCCTGTGTCATCTTGTCATGCCAGTTTGCCAGAGAGGCCTGGAGGATCCCACCTGGAGCGGTGCTGTGGGGTGTGAAAAGGTTGTCACAATGTGGTGCCAGTTTCTAGAGGGAAGCCTGAGGCAAGTTTCTAGAGGGAAGCAGCTTGACTGTCAGAGACACAGCAGTAGAATTCTGCAGGGTGACCCAAAGGCAGCTCCCGGTGGTGCTGCCATCCCTCTCATGGCTGGCTGTGCCCAGCTCTGTGTGCCCTGACCTCGTCAGCCTGGCCAGCCCTGGCAGCCCCTGTGGCATATGGGGTACGGCTCGGTCTAGGGCAGACCCTGCCTTCCCTGTGAGGCTTTAGACTTGCTCTCCCTGTTCCCAATGGGAACAGACAGGAAAATAAAGGAGAGACTCTCTGAGGGGGCCACAACCCAAGTTTATTTGGGAGGAGTCTGCCCCAAAGAGCAGGGAGATCCTCCGTGCAGCAACTTTTAATGTGGGGAGGAGTGAGGGGCAGGGTGTGGAAGGGAACCAGTGAGGGATAACAAGGGTATGGCTCAGGGATGACAGAAATCACAGGAATCCATTCCCTGCAGGGAGGAGGAGGATCCCCCAGGATCCTGACCAATCCCACAGTGCCTTCCCTGGAATTTTCCCGGCGTGGGGAGAGGCCCAGGGGTAATGGACAGGGCCTGGGGGCAGGGATACAAATGATGGGCAGGAGAGTCTGAGGGGAAAGTGGGTGGGAACAACTGTGACAGGCAGGAGAAACCAACTAAAGGGTGGGAAAACATACAGGGGTGTCTGGGGTAAACCAACAGGGAAATAACCAGGGAAATAACAAAATCATACATAACTTGAACTTAGAACATGCACCACCACACGACTCAATGTCTGAAACCAGACTGAGGAAGCCCCAGGTGCAGACCCCACCTTCTTATTGGTGCCCAATATGCAGGAGTCCAGCTAAAAGTGCTGGATCTGCAGATCTTGTCTCCTTCTATTGGCCAGCCAGAGCCTCTCTGGGGATATATGCACACATTTCCTTCACAAGAAACCCATGCTTGGCTGATTGTGTCCACTTCTACAGCCAGGACATGGCTGCAGCACACAGGAACTGCAACCAGCCTAGTCACAGCTACAGTGAGTTTCCTTATTTTGCCTGTTCTAAGCATTTCTCCTTCTGTATCAAAACACTTCTTTGCCACCAGAAAAGATAAAATCCGTGTACAAATGCTTTTCCTGGTAAGAGAATAATCTACAGAGGAGCAAGAGCCCAGGCAGACCCAAGTGAAGAGCAGCATCGTGCAAGGAGGGACAGACACTGCTCTATGAGCAAGGGCTCAGGGCCAGTCCAAAATGTGCTGCTGGTGTGAGGCCTGCAGAGGAAGGGCACACAGGCTTCCCAATGATGGCAGCTTGTCTACTGCAGAACCTCTGCCCTCTTTCTGAACTGCTTTTACACAGCAGAGCCAGAGAGAGCCTGTCTGGGTGTTTTCATCTGCACACACACACCCCTACATCCCTCCTACCCATCTAAATGGCCAGGTCACAGCATAATGAAAAATGGCAGGAGATCTGCTTTTCCACACTTGGTGAGCTTCAAAATTTGGGGAAAAACAGCTGGTGTCCCCATGTGTTTGGAACCTCCAGGTTCCATGATGCTTTCTTGCATTTTAGGCATTCAGGTGCTGTGACCACTCTGGGTGGAAGTGATGCTACACCAAGAGCAACCAACTGGTGTCATGCCATATTTTGGTGAATTTGGTCTGTGGAAGGGGCCGCACCCCTCCCTCTTTCACTGGTGCAATAAATGCTGACCTATTATTTCAGCACAGTAACTTCTTTATATTGATGAAAGTCTTGTGTGCTTTTCTGATTTATATGGCTTGTGAAGGATTTAAAAAAATAAGTCTGATAATCTTTGGGACAACCTTTTGTTTTCTGTTGATGTTTGCCAAAACATCTTTGGGTTTTAGGTCTTTTGCCATCAGCACCTGACACCAATTCAGCAACTCAGGATTTTCTGAGAATGAGAATCAGTTTCTAGTATAGAAAGTAAATTCTCTTGTTTTGTGCTTTAATATTGACGATTTCAGGGGTTTGAGTTGTTACCTATATGTTTTTTATTTCCTTTTTTGCTGTTTCTCTACATGTAAAGCACAAGGGTACCTCATCTTTCTTTTTGCTAAGTGTATTTCTGGTTTTTCAAAGGAGGTGCTTTGTCCACTAGGAACTGTGTCTCAGCATCATGATAAAACTCACTTCATGCCTTTAAAATGTTTATTCAAAGTGGCCCTGGCTGGCTCACAGTAGCTGTGTGGGTGGACTGTCCTTGGATTTTGTCAACTTAATTTAGTACTGCACAATACCCAGTGATGGAAAACAGCTATAAATTGTCTGTGCACAGCCATGCATTATTGATAAAGGGTAGAATAAGCTCTACAATTTCTTTATTTGATGTTGTTAGTGCAACAACTGGCTGATTTGTTAAGACTTTTCCCCCTCCTATTGGCAGTAAAATATCTCTTCATTTTGAACTCTGAGTTTTTTGAGTTTTGATGTGTATGGAGTTGAAAACTTGCTTTGTCTCCAGTGTTACTAAATGTAATGGATATATTTTCAGAGTAGAAACAAACTTAAGTTCAGGGAGAGCTAAACAAACAGTAAGTTTGACTCTATGCTGAAGACAGGACTTTCCTAATTATCTCAAATATTTAGAAATAGAAAATAGAGCATAAAGTCTCACCATACATTTAGAAGAAAAAATGCTTTAATATACTTTATTTGGCACATGCTTAGAGAAAATGCTTTACACTGAGTTCAGTGTGCTTTGTAATTTCAGTGTTCCTTCAAAGTTTATGAAAAAATCTCAAGCCTTAAATCTGTCACGCCTTTTTCCCTGTTGACACTTATGATGAGTAGAGACTCTACTGAATGTAATTTGCATATAAAACTGTGCTGTAAACTAAACAGTTCTTTCACTGTAGTTGAAGAAAGGTACAATGAACAGCTGAAAACTGGGAATTAATAAATATGTGAGTAAAAAAAACCCAAAACAAACAACAAAACAACTTGCCAGCAAAACTACAAAAACTACAAGGGGCTTAGTCCTCCCAACAGATGTCCAGCACTGAAACTTCTTTTTAAGCTATAATTTTTTGGAATGGTACCTTCCCAGAGGTTGTTATTATAATACAGCCAAGGGAATGTACATTTGTGCCAAGGAAATACTGTATTAGAATTATGGAATTTCATTTCCCTCCTTTATGTTTGTAGATACACATCCTTTGGTAGAAGCATTCCAGACATCTATTGATAATTTTTTTTCCCTGGTCTTTGTAAAAAGTGTCAGGGTAGGGAATTCACCAGTTATGCTGGTGTTTATAATGGTTTATTTTATTCCATGGGGAACTGGTGTGTATTAGTTTACTTTTCCATATTTTTGCAGTCTTTTAAGGTTAGAAGTCATTAAGTAATGAAGTAATTAAACTGGTTGTGTTGTTGCTGTCAGAAGGCAGGAAAAAGCATTGGTAAAAGGACTAACATGACTGACAGAGGCTTGGTAGAGATTTACATTGAGAATGACTCATTCCTCAAAACTTTTTCATTTTCTGATGGAAATTGTGGAGTAAATCAAATACAGTGGCTATGAGTGATTAAAATGCAAAACTTATGAATTCTTTCTGGCTTTGTAAATCTGGCTCCTTTACTGTTAATATAAAATCATTTATCTTGAAGCAGTCTTAAGGCTGTGAATAGTAAAATGAAAGCTTCAACTCTTGAAGAAGGTTATTTTGATGTTCAATGTCATTAATTTTGTGGTTTGCATAGAAAGCTGTCATGGAAGAGGCACAGGAGATTTTTTTCCATAGGACATCTGGTAGATCTGTGGTAATTCACTTGATAAGTCAAAGTGGCAAGTTTTGCTGTGGTTTAAATACTTAAACTATTCAGACATTACACAGACATGTAAAATTTCTGTGCTGGTTGAAGAGGATACCTTTAGTTTGATCCTACAGAAAATACAACAGTGGGCATTGGCTTGCCTGTGATTTTGGTTTTGGAGCAACTGTGCAGCTCTATTTTTTTAGAGACGGGCAGGCTTCAGCCATGTTACTACAATTCTGTTTAGATAGTTTGAGAGTATGAGTGTAATTCTTGCGTGTGTAATTTCTTCTGGAAACAAGTATACTTTTGTAGTGAAATACAATTTTGAAAATCCTTTGTTCCTGTTGTTTGTTTGAAAGAGCATCTTTCACTGGCATTGTTAGAAGCTACTGTAATGAAAAACAGTAAGATAAGGAAATATTCCAGAGTACAATAGGGTTGGATCCTCCTCCACATCTGCACACTCTTCAGGCAGTGCATGGATGGTTTTATTCAGACCTCTTCGTTTTACCCCCCTGGAAGTCAATCAGCAGTATGACAAACACAGAAGAGCTTCAATGCAATTTGACATTTATTTTCTTCATACTAACAGAATATGCCTTGGAAAAAGAGAGATTTTGTGACTTTTGGAAAGTTACCTAGATTAGAAGTGTACTGTGCAAGTGACCTGAGTGTTGCTTGCTACCATCCAAAATTTTTGCCCCTTGGGAGGGCTATTGTGGAGGAAAGTGGGATGCATGAGGTGGTAAGAGATCAACTTCACATGCAGGGACAGCTACAGATGTTGCAAGAATGGCATGATGCAAATAGACCTGAAAGCAGTTGATTTAAAAACAAGTAAATAAAATATAAGAAGCTTAATTTTTCTAGGGGAAACCAGAGGCTTTCCCAGTATGAAAAAGTGGTAGGGGAAAATAGAGGCACGTGACTTGTGAAGAGAAGTTATCTGAAAACTTTCCTGTTACTTTTAAGGTGGTATTTCCTATTCCTTTTGAAATGCATCTAAAGAAAATGTTAATTTTTTTTTTCTTTCCATTATAGGAATTAAGGGGGGGAAGGGGAAATTGAGGAAATATTTCAATTATTTTTGAAAGGCTGTGCCTAAAATATTTTCTTTTTAAAAGCATAGGGCAGGAGAGTAAAACGTGTTGCTGCATCCATCCCCACCCAGAAGTAACACCAAGTGCTTTGTCTCTGACAAGTTGCAGTATGCCCTACTATAAGGGAAAGAAAACTGCATTCCCCTCTCTTGATACAAAAAAAATGTATTAAGCTTGCTTGGGTGGGACAGACCTCAGAGTCCTCTTCCAGGTTTGATTATTAGTACAAAACCTGTGTTGGTTCTGACACAGATGCCTTGTGCTTCCATTACCTCAACCAGCCAGGCTGCAGGGCACACTTGTTCTGTGAATCACAGAGGCATCGTTGTGGACAAAATATTTTCTCCTTTTGTGTTGTTACACTATGCTGTTCTCCACTAATTTGAAAGTGATGGGGAATACACTGAATTACCCCGTGATTCTGTCAAATTACTGTGTCAACAGTGCAGTTATCTGCTCTGAGAGGCTCTGCACTGGCAGAAACTGATTCTTACTGAATTCGCAGGGAGCTTTCAGCTGTAAAAGTAAGGAATTCTCTGCAAAACATGCTTTAAATAGAACTATGTCCTTGTCTAATGTCTGTAACCCTGATAACTAATGGTGTTTTGTCCTTCTGGGAGGCTCTGTTAATGATCTGTCCACAGTGAACTTGGTGAGACCCTTTGCAAAAGGCAGAGCACTTTTTAACCCTTCTTCTGCCAACAACCATTTTGGCTGGTAATATTCATGCAGTTTCCATGCAATGTGGTGGTCAAGGCATGTAACTCCTCTGCTGTGTGCACAGAACACAGAGCTTCAGGTTGCTCTCATGTTTTCCTCCTGTTCCCCTTTCCTCCTCCCTTTTGTGCTACTCTTAATGAGGTACTGGGGGATGGCAGCAGAGATTTTCCCAGTATACATCAAAGAAAACACATCTAAGCTGGATGCAACATAAACAAAACATTGATAGGTATGGCAGAAGAATTGCTAGATAGGGAAAAAGTGAGTTATGTTGTTTGGGAAAATGATTGCAATCTCTGGCTAATTACAAAATAACTGAATGAGCAGTTATGTGTTGCTTCACTGCAAATTTTAAGTATCTGAAACATGATCTTTTTTTTAATGCTGAAATTTGCTATGAAATAGAAAATTGAGTAAATAAGATTTAGATCCAGCATGATCCTCAGCTGTTCTTCAAGGTTCCTCACCCTTTCTCCTTCTGGTTTAACCTGGGATATTCTTGTGCACCTGAAAAACTGAGCTATAAAATTGCAGTTTTGTTTCTGTTGTTTTATTTATTTTGTGCTAGACAAATTGCATTCCTGAAAGCTTTCTGTGGGGAAAGCTTTCTCAGCAGAGGCAGTGCTGGCATGTGAGGTTTCAAGATACAGAATAGACATTTTAAAGGTACTCCATGAACAACTGGGCTTAATGTGTCTTATATCCAAGGAATTTTCCCCCACAAAATTTTGAGGTACATACCACTTTAAGGAGCCTGTGGTTTACTTTGCAGTGAAATCACAAGTTATTTCGGGTTTTATTGCAGCTTTTTCTGTTTTCCTTGCCTTGGCCTTGAATGTTTTGACATCTTTTGTTGCCTTGCTTCCACAGCAGCCTCAGTAGAGGTGCAACAGCAACTATAAATTATTTTCCATTATAAAGAAGGCTAGAAGGTAAAGATGCACATTGTTGCTTCTCAAAGATCAGAATGAAGTTTCAGGTGCTAACAATGTCATCAACATGCAAGACAAATCTGGGCACAAGCACTTAGGAGTTATTTTAGCTGAATGTAGTTGGCAGTCCCTGAGGTGTAAAAGAAAATTTTATCATTGAGTTTTTTTAAAGACTAATAGTTACCATGTTGAAATATTAATTAAAAGCCTTAAAGTTAATTCCCTGATAAGTAAACCTGATAAGTAAAGTTGCATTGATTTTTCTGAACCAAATTTTAAACTTCAGCATAACTTAAAAAGGGTTGATGAAAAATGCTTTCCATTCCATTGCTGGTATGTGTCCATGATTCCCAAAGGGTATAAGAGTTCCTGTGCCGAATTCAACAGAGTGGGAAGAGATCTTGTTTTAAGTCTGTCCTCATTGAAGGATGGGTTATGGCTTATTCTGGCCGAATTAGAAACTGTAGGAAAGAAGAAGGTATTTTTTGCAAGGTTACCCCTCATTTGTGAGAAATGCTACCACCCTAAACTCGTTTCCCTGTCATATCACTTCAGGTTAATGGCTCCCTTAATTTTGCTTCAAATTCTAGCTCCCTCTGCTTTAAAAATAATAACTTAAAAAGGCATATTTCAGAAAGATTAATGATGTTTTAAAGAGACAGAGAATCCAGGTGACTGCCTCTCTAAGTAATTGATGGCAGTTCAGTTCCAAGAGGAGTTTGGCTTGGTTAATGTAACTATGCAGCAGAAGTATGCATCTCATTATTTTGTGTGTCTGTATTTATTTAACTTTTGGCTGTGCATTTCACCTGTAACATTCCTTTTAGTTGTGACTGAGAGCAGAGTAAGCAGGTAATCACAGGTTTAAATGCACAACAGTGTGCCTTTGTTGAGCATGGCTAGCTAGGCTTTTCTTTTAGTTGAAAATGCATAGAAGTAAGCAGCAGTAATGTATTTAAAATGGAAATCTCCTTTTGTACAACACAAAACAATTTTTCTTTATGTTAAAAAGAAGGAGGGCTGCTAGGGCATTGTGTCTTTGCTAGGTATCTGAAACAATTTATGGTCTATCAGTGGCCAATAAGTAACTGTTCAAACTGTATTGGAAATAGATTTCTTTTAGACACCTAGGAAAACAACAGCTCAGAAGTTCAAGGAATTTTGAAGGTAAAGGTGCCTTATAAACACAAGAGAACTTAGGGGTATTCACTGGCAATTAACTGGTCTGAAAGAGTTGGGAGAGATGATTCACTCTGCAGCCATGACCACCTCTTCTGTATCAGGTTTGCTCCTCAGAAAAAGAGTCATTTACTTTAGCTAGCTCAGCATTAGCTGTACTGCTGACCTGCTTTTACAGTGTTTTTTGAACAAGTGTTTTTTGGTGTAAATTATGTAAAGATTTCTGCATGTGCTTTAGAGATGGGCAAATTTTTTTTTTTGAGATTTCAAGATTGTTAATGCATTGAGTAACAAAAGCTCTAATCTCAGATTTTGAAAGCAATTATTTTGAGCTGTAAAGAGCTTCAGAGGTTGACTTTCATGCTTCCTCTTGTGTGGGTGATTAAAAGTTGCCTAACACAGTACTACAAAATCTTCCGTCCTTGGGTAGGGCACTTCTGAAAAGGCTCTCTGAGAGTGATGGGCAGATGATTCATTTAAGTCAGATATGAGCTGACCACAGCAGTTGTTACCCAGAGAACTCTACCCTGAGCCTTGGTCTCCAAGTGCATGTGCCCTTCTTACAGAAGAAATTAATAATACAGGCAGGAGCACATAATGGGCAGAGTCTGGAGAAAGGGATAGGAAGGATGTATGAGAAATAATAGGGCTTAAGAGAGGACCACAAGACCAAATACAGTTACACTGGTGAAGTGTTTTGATGCAATGTAAAGCTTGTAATGGTGTAGGGATCACAGTGGGAAACCAGTCTGCTGGGAAACTTGGATATTTACATTACCTGAGATAGAAGACTGAACACACAAAATATCTCAGAACTACTGTGTAAGGAAGCCAAGAAGAAAGAGGAGGAGGATCTGAAAGGTAACATCCTTCATAGCATTTTAATCCAAATTAACAGATCTTGACCTATTTCATGTGTGCAGAAAATGACACTATGAAAATGACAGTGCCCATGAAGGAGACAGAGGAGTCTGCAGCTTTATTTCAATAAAGGAAGGGTGTCCACAGGGTCATACAGTGGAGTTTCTCTATCAAGGTTTTGGAAGGTGCAGCCTCCTTTTATCCCAAACTCCCAACCACATGTTTCCCTCTTCATTTCCCCATTGGCTGAGGTACTAGGAAGGTACAGCCTTCCAAACCACCCATCCCATATTCCCCCTTGAACCTGTCATTTTAGCCCAAGGTTCAGAAGCTCAGGCTATCTGGGTCCTGGAATAGACTTTTTGTGGACCCATTTGTCTGTTACCCTAAAATACAGGAGCCAGACTGTCTGAGCTCTGTAACAAACTTGCAACTTGAGGTTGATAGAGGCATTAAGATCCATTTCAAAGATATTCCCACTCATTCTTTCTGAAGACCCTCACCCATCTAATTGTAAAGATGTAGCACACATCTTTCCTATCACATGCTTATCTCCCATTCTATCTTTTTTTAATGCTAAAAAAACAAAGTCAGAAATAGTTCCCAGAGGTGAAGTGTATCCTTCTGTGTCTCAGAAGTGACTTCTAGCCTTCTTTCTAATTTCTGATAAAGATTAATTTTATGGGTTTTTCCCCTGACTTTTAATTGGTGAAACAATTTTCAGACAAACCTGGAGAAATAGATTGATATTCTACTGAGGTAGATGGAGTACATTGTAGATTTTGGGTTTTTTTAAGAAAAAAGAAAATATCAAAACAGAGGTGATGCTGTCCTTCGTGTGAATTTTTAGCCGTGGCTAAGACTCCTCATCAAACAGGGAACAACTGTCTCTCCCTAGGCCAGGAAAGAATAGAAAAAATGGAAAAGGTGTTCAAAATAATGAAAGCTGTTCAGTTTTTCACTAGTTTGTAAATCCCAAATGTAAGTTATGAGAGTTTCTGTTTAGTAATGCTGTGGTTAAAACTAGTTTATAGTTGGAAGTGTGTTGATATTGAGTTAATCTGTACAGCCTACAGGTGTTTTTGTGTGTAAACCTCAATAAGTACTATGGTGGCACTAGAGGAATGAATAAATGGAAAAACAAAGCAGGCTCCAGCAAGAACACAAGAACTTTGCAGAAGATTTTTTTTGTTGTTTTGCTGCAGATGGGTCCTCCCTTATCATGAGAGAAAAGGAAAGGGAAAGTAAAAGAATTTTTTTGTGTGTTCTGTAACCTTTTTCTTCTGTTTTCTCTGTATTTTCTATAATCTGTCTTCCTTGTGTTTTCTCCACTGAGTGCTTTAGGAACAGCATTCTGATTCAATAATTGCATTTTATCATTAATATTGCTGCAGCATGTTATTTTGCTAGTGTTCCCATTGAGAAGCAGTGGCATAAAGTGGATTAAATAAATACAGGGAACTCCCTTAAAGAGCTGTATTGATGTTCTCTCCCTCTTAGTACACTGTACCACAAAACACATACAGGAAAGGAAGAGATGCAGACTTTAGGCAATCTTCTGGCTAAATTTAGCATTTAGTAGATTTATTTCCCAAAATTGTTAATATGTGGAGTTGTCCTGCATCATCTTGCCAAGGTTTATTGAGCTTCCTCAGCCCTGTGTGCTGCAGAGACAGGGCAGCACTGATCTTGGAGAACAGCCCTGGTTGTGAGGTTTTCAGTGAGTAGAGCGTGAATGACCTCAGCAGATGGTCAGTGATCACAGTTCTTGCAAGGCTGTTTGTGTTCTTGAGCTTATCAATGAGACCTAGCCGTTCTGTATCCTACCCTACAGACAACCTTAAATAAAACACAAACCTTTCTTTAGTACTGGACTTAAAAAAACAGTGTGGCCTTGCTTCCCCCTGCAAATATTTAGAGTAATATTTTTGGACTGAGTAGGTATCACTCTTATTGAGTGCAGAAAGTACATATTGTATTGTACTGTGATTTTGGAAGGCACAGATTGGGCTGGACAGATGTTGCAGGAAGACAGGAATACTAGGAAAAGATTTTTCGCTAGGGGAAGGCGGAAAAAGAAGGTATGTGTGTGAATTGTGCATACTGCAGACTGTCTTCCAGCAGGTTCTTTAGCTGGAGAGGTTTCCTAGTTTGAGTTGAGGTAGGACAGTTCTGCCCTGGAAAGACAGGGAGAGCAAGATAAATGCACAGTTTGGAAAGTGAGCAATGCTAATTCAGCATGCTGCTCAGAAAACTAACCCGACAAAAGAAAGATTTCTACCATGTTAGTGAAATGAATCAATTCAGTAAGATTTGTAGGGAGAACCTGGGTAATGAACAGGACAGAACATCATGACAGTGCTAGTTTATCTTAATTGTTTTCTCTTTTGATGTCCACTCTTAAGTTTTTTTTCTTCACACAGAAGATTTCAGGGAAATATTGAGTGCTGGGTTTCAGTGTGCAATTGCAGAAGTCCATTTGATTCTTTAGCAATGAAGAGTGAAATGTAAAATTATTCAATTTCATTTCAGGAGACAGTAGCTGTTAATGCTTCAGGCCATTAAAATAATCTCTTAGAGAAATGACCTTCAGGCATGTCAAAGATGGTGGGTATAGTCTCTCTTTCATTTACCAATAAAAGCTGTTATTCACCAGACTACTGATAATCTTGGGCACCTGTGATCTTCTTTCCTTCCGTGTGATCAGGAAAAGTTAGACTATCTGCACAGGCTTTTCAGGCATCTCTATCAAAGATACTGATAGCCATTAATATATCCATATTCTGATTGCTTTACCTCTTGTTTTGGGAACCAAGAGATTTTGATCTAGTGACCTAACACAAGCAAGAGACTTTGCAAGAGATCTAACACACAGCATATAAAAACGTGCATATTTAGGAAGAAAAACAACTTCTCTGCACTTAATCTGTGGGAGTCTGTTTTTCAAAATGGTACATTGTTGTGGAATTCAGGAGATTGAGGTGTAACAGTTCCCAAAGTCGTGAACCCAGCTGTAGAAGCAGAGTGCTATCCTATATGTACTCTATAAAAATGATTTCAAGGCCTGGAGTTGCACTTGGGGCAGATGTGGCAGGCAGTGTCCATTAGGTGGCTCCCGGTTATGGAAAATACATTTTCAACTACATGCAGGCTCATTTTAAAGGCATTAGCTGTGTTTGTGTCCTGTCAGACAATTAGAACCAATCAAGAGGCCATAAATTCTGACCTTCTCAGAAGCTGGTGAGTTTTGGTATCCTGAATAGCTCTGGAAATACTGTCCTGTCCCTGCTTACTTCGTTGTAAAATGTTCTGTGTTGCAGGCTCTGCAAGCGAGATAAGATGGAGGAAGCATTATTGTCTGTTACAAGGCACTGCAAAATGGTTATGTAGTTTCATTACAAAAAATGTCATTTTCATTAGAAACTGAAAAGGTAACAAAAGCTCTTTATGACTCCCTCCCAAGTGGAGCAAGCCTGCTGCACAATTCTGCTGCTGCTTTCTTGTTTGTTCTTTAAACTAAAATCTGGTATAAAAATGAAGGAGTAGGTGATATGCCCTTGAATTGTGTGGACATGCTGGAAAAAAACACTGAGTGGACTAATCTGTCCCATTTCATTCTTTGGGCAATTAATCCTGGAAAATAAGAATTGCAATTGAAAAATGTTGGAGTTACCACAGGGGCAGTTACATGGTTCATGACTGATGGCTGGACTGATCTTTAGATGCTGTCCTCTGTGCAAAGGGGACACTGCTGGAACTGCCTGTCACAACACTGTGGGTACTGCCACAGGTGCTGCTTTGAAGATCTGTGAGAGAAGGCAAGTAAAGTAATGATATATGGGACAGTCCTCTGCTTCCTGCTGCAGCAATACAGCACAGCCACAGACTTTATTTCTTCATCTTCCAGACCCCTCCACAGTTTGGGTATCTGTGCAAGCCCAGGGAGAAGTCTTGGAAGCATTGACTTGCCTTGACCCTGAACTGCAAGCAGGACAAACAGACTTTTTGGCAGGGACAGTGGAGGGAGGTAGGGCACAAATTTCCTGTTGGTTCCTTGCTGTCATCTTAGATGACACAAGGCAGAGGAGGTGGCAGATATGACTGTTCATCTGCTTGATTAGCAGATGAGAGGCACCCAGGGGGCCACCAGATTCAGGCAGAGTGACTGAAAGACTGGAAAGGGCTGGAAAGGGTTCTCCTTTCCACAGCCAGTGAGGTGAGCTGAGCTATATGCAGGACTCTGGAGTTTCAGACTGCTGCTGGCTGTATGCAAGGGGATGCTTTGTCTAGGGAGCAGAGGTGGTGGTTTTCCTAGCAGCTCACATGCCAATGCATAGACATCACTTTTTGAGGGAGAGGTTGCAGAGGAAGTAGGGCTCTTTTTCCCTTTTGGTCTGCTTGTATCAAATAGCCTTCTGAAGGAAAGTAGGGCTGCTGGCTTGGGTTTCTGTAAGGGAGGAGATAAGATTTTTAAAACCTGAGATGCTAAGAATCACGTATCAGTGGCAAAGTACAGACAACCTACAAGGAATAATGTTATTTATTGTGGAGTTTGGTGCCTTACCAAAAGACAATACGCAGATAAATTTAACTGGTGTTTTTATTTCAGCCAACACACACAGTTTATATCAGATCTGGTATGCAGGATTCCCCATGTGTCTTCTGTGACAGCAAACACACAAGGACATTCTGGGGAGCCCTGTCAAAGTGGTTTCATTTCTGCAAGACTGCTTGGGTATTCTGTCCTTATTTGGTGCTCTACATAGGATATATGGAAGTATAGTAAGAGTTTGGTGTACAGCTTCAGTCACTGCGGGTTAGTGATGAACAACTGTTCCACTGGTGGAATGTTATTTCATTAAGAGAATTTTGTGTTAATACCAACAGTGCTGTACTTCATGCTTGAAAGCATTTTCATAAATCTCCATTACAAGCCTGTCACCAGATGCATGTAACCTAGGAAGGAAACCAAAGACTTTAGGCATGCATGGATCATGGGAAAATTAGTCTAAACTGTCTAAACAGGAGACAGTTTGGCAGCTCTAATGTTATCGAGAGATTGAAACTCCTGGTTCCTTCTGTGTTTTCTACAGACTCTGTCCTTAATAAAGAGAATTGTTTTGGCAGAGGTGTTGTAGGTTTTAGATGACAGCAACAACAGGTATGAGAGGAATCTCCATGTTGGTTTGCTGGGTTTTTTTCTTTTATTAGGTTTTTGCATATGTATTTGCATGTGCAAATTTTGAGTAATGAGAAGGTTAAAAGTTGCATTTAAGCACTGTTTCCATGTGTGTATATTGGCTTCTTGATGAATTCTGTCAGTCTTTCTACTGTCTTCTGATATTTATGCATAAAAGCACAACTTGCTTCCAAAATAATCACAAGTTTTGAAACTTGGCTTTAAGGTTTCTGAAGTGTGGCTCACTTCACAATGAAATCATTAAAGGCAGTGATATATAGAGAGGCAGCTCCCAGGGGATTCTAAGTCATCCATATCAGTGCTGCCAAAAATGTTCTTGCTAGGGGGAAGAGGGAAGTGGGTGGACCTTGGCATTATTTATGGATGACTGAGACTTATTGCCTTGAACTAGAAGGAAATCAGAGGCATGCTGCAGTATTTGCCCTCAGTCCAGGAGCACCTGAGCAGCCTGGAGCCCATCCTGGGAGTTAGACAAAGCCGTCTCTGAGTGGAGCAGTTCCTGCTCTCTCCATGGGCCTGCTGGCCTCCTTTGGCTGCAGTGGGGCTTTCTTATGCTGTTGTACTCAGAAGCGTCATCTATATGTGATTTTGCCTACCCAGCATAGCAGTTTAATCCAAATTAACAGATTATGACTGTTTCATGTGTGCAGAAAATGACAGTGCCAATGAAGGAGACAGAGGAGTCTGCAGCTTTATTTTGATAAAGGGAAGGATGTCACAGGGGCATACAGTGGGGTTTCTCTCTCAAGGTTTCAGAGGGTTCAGCCTCCTTTTATCCTAAACTCCCAGCCATACGTTTCCCTCTTCATTTCCCCATTGGCTGAGGTACGAGGAAGGTACAGCCTTTCAAACCACCTACCCCATATTCCCCCTTGAACCTGTCATTTTAGCCCAAGGTTCAGAAGCTCAGGCTATCTGGGTCCTGGAATAGATTTTGTGTTGACCCATTTGCCTGTTGCCCTAAAATTCAGGAGCCTGAGCTCTGTAACAAACTTGCAACTTGAGGTTGATAGAGGCATTAAGATCCATTTCAAAGATATTCCCACTCATTCTTTCTGAAGACCCTCACCCATCTAGTTGTTTGCTTATCTGTTACACTCAGAAGCATTGTATCTACATGATGTTACCCACCCAGAACTCAGGGTGATCCACCCATTTCCTTCTGTCTCTTTGAGGTTTTCCACAACTCACAGCTGTGTCTGTTTTACAGGATGGAGTGTCCTTGGTCAGTCTTTCCAAAATGTCCTGAATTAATTTTCGGATCCCCTAGAAAGATACTGTACATGAATTGATCTATTAGCTGTCAGATGCTTTTGACCAATGTGAAAAAATAGAATTGTACTTGATCTGGGCTGCATTGGACTCATGCATGTTTGGGATTCATGCATGTTCATGGTAAACTTGTGTGAACATTAAAAAAAATATATATATTAAAGGCCTTGCTTTTCAAGTGTTAGTATATTCTGGGCAGAAAACTCCTCCAGAGACTTGGCTTTCCTTTAGGGCTCTGCCCTTCCCTTGCTGAAAATCTTGGTGCTGTGCAGTAGGTAGCTCAGCAGAGAAGAGGGTGCTGCATGAAATAATCATCAAGATATGAAACTTAGAGTGAAGAAAAGCCAAGAATGAACAAAGAAACCTTCAGAAGTTCCCAGGAGTCTATGTAACAGTTGTGAGGAGGGTGAGCAGCCTCAGCAGTTTGGCAGCAGGCACCTCTGTTTTTCTCAAGAGCCAGACTGCTTTAGGACTCAGCTATCAGGTAATATCAGTGTAAATCTGCATGAGTATGCCCTGAAGGATGTTCTCGCTCTCTGTTCAACAGGATGGCCTCCTTTGCAAACGCTGTTTTTCATAACATAGTGGGTATATAAATAAATCATTATAATTAGAAAGGTGCGCAGATTTTTCCTCTCCATCTCAGAAAAACAAATTTTCAGTACAGCTTGCTATGGAAGTGAAAAGATCCTTTACTTCCTAGTCTGTGATAATCCATAGATTTGCCAGGCGTCTCTCAAATGTGTAGTTTAGGTTAGGCATTCCTTACTGAAATGCCCTATTGGTAGATGAACAGCACCCCCACAAACAAGGTCTGTCTGTGGACACTTGCACAACCTGATGGAGAGCTAGTAAAATATTTCCATGCCTTTGAAATTTAGTTAGCAATTATGGATAAGTTTTGGCATGTGTCTGGAGATGGGATGCTGAGCTTATGCCTTCTTTGAAATGTTGTTCCAAATTGTTTAGAAATGCTGTGTTGATTTTTTTTTAAAAAAAAAAAAGAAAAGCAGGAATCCAGCTGTCTGGAATGCTTTCAGAAGTGCAGGTATGCTACACTATTCTCAGGCTCTTTCTAGAGCTGCAGAGTTTAGCATGCATTTGTCCAATAAAAGAACAAGGTTGAGTACTTCAAAATTACATAGTCGCTTAAACCACTTCTGTTAAGGCTGCCACTACTGGAAGAAATGATCTGAAGTGGTGCTTTCCCTCTGTCACTTTATTCTGCTTTGTTTGTACAGGTGTGTCTCTGCTGGATCAGGTCAAGGTCCACAGGGTTCAGTCTGTTCCTGACAGTGACCAGAGAAAAGTGCCCAGGGAATATAACATAAGAACAGGGTAGGCACATGGTATATCCCTAGAATATACCACTAATTGCTAGCAATTTGTAGTCCAGCACTTTCTTAAGCCACAAGAAGGTATTTGTTTGTTTCAATAGCCTTTGGTGGACAAATACATTGTATTTTTCTTCTATATGGCGTTTTTAAGTATGGGTGACTTTTGGCACAGTCAAAAACATCCTGTGGCAAGGAGTTTCATGACCTACTTGGGTTTTCTGAATGCACCTCGTTTTTTTTTCTTTTTGTCTTGCCTGACATCCCCTAGTTTTTGTAAACTTGGGAAACATTTGCTTCCTGTAAATCTGTTAATCATTTTTAAACCACATATTTAATGTCTTTTTAATTACAGAAGTTTTTTATTTTCTCTCACATCAAAAATTCATAGAATATCCCGACTTGGAAAGTACCCACAATGATTATTGAGTCCAACTCCTCGCCAGGCACAGGACACCCCAATAATCACACCATGTGAGTGGTGGTCTGATAGTGTTGTCCAAATGCCTCTTGGACTCTGTCAGACTTGGGGCTGACTTCCCTGGGGAGTTGTCCGGTTGTTGTCCAGTGCCCAACAACCCTCTGGGTTAAGAAGGTACTTGGTTTTCCTGGCTCCTGTAGAAGCGAAATTGTAAAAATATGATTGTGTAACTTCTAGATACATTTCTTTCGTCTTCCATTTTGAAGCATTTTGAGTATTTCTAGTACTGAATAAGGAGAGGGGTAGGAATCAAGGAGATCCTGTTCTGCTTGTGCATACAATAGAAGAGTTTATGGATTTTACATATTTAACAAAGAGTTGCTCATTTTTTCATAGCATTTGGTAGTCATTGCTTTAATGTGAGAGAGAAGGAAACTCTCTGACAGTGAAATTCCTCTCCTTCCTTGCAGCTCAGGTTTGATTTCTTAATTGCCATATCATCAGCAGCATCACCACTCATCAGCTCTGCCTATGGTGAGACCTGAGTTGCCAATCTGGTGAGCTGGCCAAGGAGTTGCCAAATCCTCCTCCCTCCCAAACCAAAAGACTGTATCCCTTCCCACAAGCTTTGTGACTGATCAATTTTTCAGTAGGACTTGTTTGCAGGATAAAATGTCACTGAGCAGTCTGCTTGGTGCTAGGTGACCCTTTGGATTGTGACCTGGTGGCCACAGATGGGCTGTGGCCAGGCTGGACCCAGGTGCAGAGATGCAGGTAAAGTCTCCTAAATTCATTTATCAGCTGGCCACTGTGACTTTGAGAGAGACTGTAACAGATAACCACCATGGCTTCTGCAGCTGGCACAACTGCTGCTGTCACCTTCGTTACCACGGTGTCTTTGACTGGGTCATTAAGGCATTTTTTGCTAAGTTCACAAAGGTGAGGGTTGGGGTTTTTTTTGGATAAAGGCTCAGCTGTAGGTAATGAATCTGTGCAGTTTTAGACAAAGCTATTCTGTTGCTGAAGGACAGTGGAAGGGTTGATAGAAGTGGCTGGTGCCTTGTCCACACACAGCAAGTTGTGGTCTTTTGGTCATAAAGGTGACAGGATTTCCCAGGCAGCGATCTGTGCCATGGACTAGCTTATTTTTCCATGCAGTACAATCTACATCCCTGGGAGCAGACTCTCTCCTATTACCAAGTAAAAAAGCCTTGTAATTCCACTTGAAAGAAAGGTGCCAGACTGGGGCATGTCCACTGACTGCTGATCCTACCTCTCCGAGCTGTTTAGCTGTGCAAGTGAGCTAAGTGGCACTGAAAGCAACTGCTTTCCATGGCATACAAATGCTTACATCCTCCATGGGATCCTCTCCAATGATTTTTAAGAGACAACAGAGAAACCTTCTAATACCTGATAAAATATCAGTCTCCTTCAGACTGTGCTAGTAAGTTACCCAAGAATTTCTTCTTCTAAGAAGCTTTAGACTCCAACATCTGTGTGATTGTTGCAAACTGGTGGAACTTATTTCTTTGTAACAAAATTGGAAGAACTTTCCATTGTTTTCTGGGATGCTGCTAAGAGAGTGAGCATCACTGGGTCACTCCTCTCAACATCTCCAATCCCAAGGTGGGAAGTAAACTCATGCAGAAGGCTTGCTCTAAGGAGAGCCATTCTTTCATAGCAGGAAGAGCAGTCTGCTTTCTCAGGGTTACTGAGCAATGTAACTGTGTTATTGTCCTGCTTGAGAGTCATTCATAGGGAGGCTGATTTAGACACCAGATCTTCTGGTATAATTTTGTTGTGACTAATTCAGCACATAGTAAAAATCACAAGTAAGCAATCTGCTGATCTAAGGACTTTTTTCACTATTACAGGTAGTTTTTTTTCTGATGCCATGCAGAGGAGGGCATTAATTTGTGCACAAACATTCCTGCTTTTCATACAGAAAAACCTCAAAATACTAAAAGCTAGATGCATTCAGGGTCCTGCAAAGGCATCACTTTACCCCTAGTGAAATGCAAGCGTCATGGATTATAAATGTCATGTAACTTGGGCATATCACCCAAGAGGCAGGTTTCATCGCTTTCCTCATCAACTTAATGAGTTGGTTGAGAAAGCCAACAGTGGATAACTTGGAACATTCGCTAAGTTTTGACCACAGCTCTTGGGAGGAGCTCCATCTCTTCCCCTCCTGGACAGAGGAAGGCCCCCACACTGGGGGGATATTAAAGGGAGAGCTAAACCTTAGACAAACAAAAGCTCCTTGGCCAGGAACCAACCCATACTTAACATTATACATCTTTTTTGGGTGCTAGACAGTGATGCCTGAAACAACCAGACTCACTGCCTAGTGGCAATATGATTTCCTTGCTCATCCTGCTGACCAGAAAGGTGGCTAAAGTAGCCAGTGTGGGCCCCTCAGCGTCCCACGATGACCTGCTCTGGCAGGGTGCAGAGCACCAAGTGACCAGGGCTGTGTCCACGTCCCTGCCTTGCCCCTAGCAGGTAGATGGGCAGAAATTGACCCAAGGTGCTGCTCCCTGCCTTACCCTGTTCATTCCTGCCCCTCTGTGCCCTTGGCAGCAACACCTCTCAAGCCATTGCAGGGAGTGGAGAGCTCTGTAACCCTTGTCCTGTGCAGTTTGCTTTTTGACAGCTGTGACAGCCATCAGAGCCTTGGCCTCAGATGTAGTGTAAAGATTAGTGCAGCTTGCAAATAATAATTTTGTTGTAACATCTGCCATCCTCTTGGGGTGAGGCTGTGTGTTTTACCCGTGGGCTGACAGCTTCTGGATGGATTTCGTTAGGTTCCCAGACACACCCTGGTTTCTGTATAATTGATGTGCTTGTTAAAAGGGAACAGAAAAACCTCTTCTGTTCCCAATACCTGACTTAATAATAAACTCTCATTTTGGTCTGTGAACAAGTCTTTTTTTGCAATGCTGATCTCACACCTTTGGCTATTATGGTCTGCAGTTTGGAAAGCAGAAGATAATTTTTGTTGGCTGTTGAAAATAGAGGAAAAGTGGTTTGCATTTTTTTTTTCTCTTTTTACTGCTTTATATGGGAGAAACATGCTGAAAATCTGCTCCTTTAAAACTAGCAGTTTCATCCTTTTTTGAAACAAACCCCAACAACCCACCTTCTTGCACTAGATGGCAGTGTGGATAGTTCAATGGGAAAGTTGTTTTATTTAGAAAAATCGTAAGATTGATGATAGAAACTATTCAGCATAAAAACTCCTTTCTAATGATGGCAAAATCACTTTTTGTTGCTTGTCCACCACACATTCGTACTGGGGAAGAGTGTGTATTCCAGGTCTGAAAAGCTTG
Organism: Pycnonotus jocosus; assembly: GCA_013400435.1. Classification (NCBI taxonomy): domain Eukaryota; kingdom Metazoa; phylum Chordata; class Aves; order Passeriformes; family Pycnonotidae; genus Pycnonotus; species Pycnonotus jocosus. Next base: position 64,281 of record VWYP01031399.1, read on the forward strand.
CATAGAAGGTGCCAGTTTTCAGAGCAGCAAATTATTGCATTTTTCTCCTTTTAGTTTCTCCTCTTACATCTCAGAAGAGCTGAGGTCCTGCAGGGCTGAATCTTCATTTACACTCTTTCAAAGATGTGTTGCTGCTGTCCTGCAGACACAAGACTGAGGAGGATTCTGCTGAGTGAAGAGGGACAATTATTAAATACTGAGAAGTATGCTAAAATGATTGGATATGATGACACAATATTGGTCAAGGGTTAGCAGTGGATGAATAAGCGTATCAGCTTGCAAATATCTTTAAGAAACTTCATGAAATTATCAAAATTAGGCCACAGTTAAGAAAAACACCATCCTTCTATACAGGTGAAATATTAAACACAGTAGATAAACTTATAAAATCAGGATGCTTGTCCCATACCTGAGTGCCAATGTGAGGATAAAATCCTGGTGAACACCAGCAATCTTTTATTGAAATTCTGTAATGCTGCTTTTCATTGGAAGAAACTGAAGGGCAGACCTGCACTCAGATGTGGTATCTGAAGTTCTTCTCTGACTGGATGGTCATGGACCTGCTGGATGCTGGGGAAAATGGTGGTCCCTGTTCTGAGCCATTTATGCCAAGGCATGGGTCTCTGAGATGATGGGGTCTGTGGTCCCACACTTTCCCTTTAGCAAGACCTGTTTACCCAAAGACAAAAGGGATTTCACCTGGAAAGAAAGTCCAGATAATCAGTGGCAAATCCACTTGCATTTATTTTGAGTTAGGTTAAAAAATTGCTGTCTGGTTCTACTCAGCTTACCCTTTAGGTATAATTAGAAAAAGTACCATGGAGGCACCCCTGCCAAAATTTGTCTTAGATGTCTAAAAGTGTGTTTTCACCAAGGGTTTTGTGGTATATCCTTCAGGTCTCATACATAATGCAAATAAGAAATTAAGATTAGTGATTTGAGACCGATTATCAGGAAGGTTTTAAGGTAAATCTAATTATGTTGTTAGAGGAGAATTATGAAACTTTTAATTGCAAATAGGTATCCAATGCCTAGATGCTATTACATTAAAGTGACAGCATCTTTACATGGCTTGTGCTATCTGCATGAGATAAAAGTATAAAAGATAAAATAATCATAAAAAACCCCCCAGACAATAAACAGTAGAAATAAATCTTGGCTTGCACACATATAATGTGTCTATAGAACAAAACCTTTCAAATAAAAAATGCACCTTGTTTTTTTGTAAAAATACTGAAAAGAGAGCAAGCAGGTTCAGGAAAAAGTAATTATTTAGTTGATCTTCTTAATGTATTAAATATAAAATACATTTTATTGTTTTAAATATATTAAATATGTTTAAATGTTTTATAATAAAAATATACATAAAATACTTCAAATTGTTTTAATCCTTAATGTCAGTTAACTAGAAATAAAGTAGTCAGAATACTGAACTTAACAAGCTTAATTTTTGTATTTGCAGGATCCATATTCTTTCCTTGCCTTGTTCAGATGTCTGTTAGTTAACATACTGCATTATTCCTTAATATGAACAAAACTGTTTGTCCACAAATATATGTTATTGGAATGAGTAATTATTCCCTGTGTCCACTGCTCTTTGCCTATTGTTTATTAAGCTTGTTAATATAAAATTTCTTAGGCAGAAATTGCTCTGTGGCATAGGCAATTAGATACTCAGATGCAGATTACATTTCTTTCAAGCAGAGGGAACAAATTGAGTGTCATTTACTTGCCCTGTCTAAATGATTGGGAGGGCCACTGCTGAGGGTTAGTGTGTATTTCAGTGCCTTGAATGAAAATTTGCAAAATGCTGGTGCTCTGTCACAGCTGTGTCCTCCTAGACAGTGATTTAAAGTATATCTGTGGGGAGACATGGTGGGCAAAGAAGGAGCCCAGATGTTAAAAAGGGAATTTCTTATGCAATTGTTCTGCTTTGCCTGAGCAGCAAAGCTACAGGACTGCGTAAAACAATCACTGCTTGGACATGGAACTCTTATCTTGCTGCTCCAGGGTTGAAAAGGGGCCCTCTTCTAAGTACAAGATAACTGAAAACACAGACAGAGATGAGGCTCTTGCTGAAGAAGCACGTCCCACTAAGCAGAAGTTGTGGCTGCAGCCTCAGCTGACCTTTCTGATGGTTCTGCAGGCTGCTGGGCAGAGAGTTGGTACTGCCCTGTGCTTCTGCTGGTACCTGCTTGATTTCTCACCCCTGCTTTAGCTCCCCTCCTAAATGTGTTTCTGCCACAGTTCACAGCCATGCTGAGAGCTGCCATCCTTCATTCTACTAACAAAATTGGACTTCTAGCCATTTAAATAATGCCACTTTTTGCTTAACAGTTAAACTAATTAATGTTGTAGTTTAAACAAGAGCACAGTTCATTCAGCTGTCATAATGAGAAGATATTGTGTTATTTATTTCAAATGTCTAGGATTTTGCATAAGTACAGAAAAGGAATCTTACCTCATTTTGAGATAAAGAGGTTAGTGCCACTATATATTCTGTGGTCAGATTACTGTACACATATATAAGTGTCCAGCTGTCCTTCTGAAATGAACAAGCAGTGACAAATTTCAGAGCAAAATTTAGGAGAGGTATTCTGGGTAAAGAGAATGCAGCTGGTTTGGTACATAAACTGCACATGTCCAACTTTAAAATATATAATATATATATGGAGAAAAGATGCTTCAATTTTCACCTCATACAAACCATCTGTTTTCTCTGCCTGTCTTGTATTTGAAAAGGATAACAAAACTAGTGTGTATTATTTTTTTCTCCTTTTCTTAGCAAAAATAAAAATACACATACTTTGTTTTGTTTCTCTTTCATTGTCTCCTCTACCAGGATATTATTGGGACTGAATGCAGTATAGGGCAATATTTCCTGACCATTTCCCCAAGGGTGCTTATTAAGAATTATTGCTTTTTATTTCACACTGTGGTACTAAACAAACAAACAAATACAAAATTCAATCTCTCCTTCCAGCTGGGAGTTACAAATGACCTTAAAAGTGAGCTAGCAGTGCCAATGAAAAGACTGTGGTCTACCAAAGATAAATGAAAATGCATACAGGCTATAATATAAAAGTTACAGAAAATTGAGTAATAACTAGTTCATATTATACTGTAACCACCAGGCTGAATGTGCTTGAAGTCAAGTATATTTCTTGACTTAAGAGTGAGTAAGAGAAGAGGAATTTGTTGACAGGAACAATTGTTAAATGTCTGTGCCTTCACTAGGGCACAGAAGGAAGCTTGATTTGTGCAGCTGCATCTCACTGATAGGAAGGAAAAGATTGGTTTATTGCAAAGAAAACTCTGCCCAGTACCTGTCAGCACATTTTTTTAGAAAATTGTCTTGATTACATACTGGTTGAATTAATTTGAACAGAGAGGAACATATAGTTTCTTGAATAAGTAGACATAATAAGCTGGCAATTGAGATTTGTTGATTATTATTATCTGTTGATTATTTACCATTTGTCAGTAAATAAGATTGACATTACTGCCAGGTTTTACACTGGCCTCAGCCAGTTCTGCTCTCTATAATTTTAAATTGTGCTGAAAAACTTTCATTGTCCAGGTAGAGCACAAAACAGATATACCTTCTTATTTTATGTACTGAGTCTTGGACATTTAATGGAAAGTGGTCACACTGCAAAATGCTAGAGGCATCTGCAACAGAAAAGTTGGGTCATTACTTTGAAAGGCTTGGCCAGAAAGGTTGATCAAACTTAGGAAATGAGTAGCAAAGTTAGTTTACAACTTTGATTTCTCTATCTGGGAGAAATTTTGTCTGAAAATTCTGGTTTCACTTAATGAAGTTCAATCATTCAGTCAATTTTTGAGGCAATTAAACGAGAGTTACACACTGAGAAACAGACCCACGTGTATGAGGTGAGCCACAGTGTTCTCGTGGGAGTTCACAGCAACTGCTCTGAACCTGGGCTCAACTCTGCTGTGAATTTACTGAAACAGCTGCTTATCAGTTGGCATGGGTCACTGCTTTCACATTTTTACCACAGATGCCTGGGAAAGTTGGGTGTTTATGCATCCTGTCCTTGCCTATTGTTAATACTCCCTCTGACATTCTGCAAAATAATGGGGAGTAATAATAATACATTGTGCTTGCTGTTACCTTTCAGTTTATCAGCTCCCCGTATCCCCTCGAATAAAGCTGAAGGGAATGACTGGCCTGGGGGGCAGGATGGGGCAGCCCAGGCTTTGGTTTGGGGCATGTGCATGCTGCCTTCAGCAGGTCCCAGAGCTGCAGGCTGGTCTGGGAAATAAATTGCTCAACTGCTGGATTGGCAGTGTCTCCTTGTGGGTGTTTTTGCTGCTGTTTTCACTCCCTGAATGGCCCTGCCATTAACCATCTTGCAGGAGCAAAGGCAAGGCACTGCAGTCTGGTTGGGTGCAGACCACAAGCTGTGAAACTTGCTCCCTGCATCTTGGGAGGCTTACAGATGTTTGTATTTGGGTTGAAATTCAAGGGGTTTTAGGAGTGTTAGAGGGTAGCAGGCCCATCTAGCGTGTTACTAGCCTAGCTGCTTTAGTGGATTCCTCCTTTTGAAAATCAAATGTGGTCCTTGCTATTCCAGTTAGCTGACTAGTCTCCATATTCACATTGAAGGTGTTCCTGGCAAAAACAGCATATCTCTTGGCTGCAACATATCTCCCTATCCTGTTCTCCTTTGAGCATTGGTTGGGAATATTAGGCAGTCTGCTGCAGCACCTGGGGTATGGGGGCAGGAGCTACAGTCCTGCCAAGAGTAGAGGTTTTTCCTTGTTTACACCTTATATGTAGAGGCTGAGAAGTTTTCTGTCAAAAGTTTGCTAAAACTAGCACCAGGATGACAAGAGGCCATTGTGATGCATTTTGATTTTGTAATATACATAAGTAACAGTCATTTAATCAACAAATCTGGCAAGATCGAGAACAGGACTGGTTAGGACATAAAGAATAGACAGTAAATAAATAAGATTAATAAATAATCTCATCTGAGATGAGAGGTTGGTGTGAGAGAGTTGGCAGGAAATAATTAAAACACATTCACTGGGAGATATGTTTATCTTTTATTCCTCTTATTTATGCCTCCTACTTTTCATTAATGCAAATTTCCACCCATGCTGTAACTATGAGCTGGTGCAAAACACAGCTGGCCCTGAGGGATAGTAAGAAGCATGATGTTTATTCCCCCCACTACTCTCTTTAGTGGTTGCTCCGTAGAGGTATGCACTGCCATGCCCACTGATGATTTTGGCAAATTTGGGAGTGAACTGTGTAAGTTCCACCTGATTGGGAGCAGAAACCACATGCCTTGATACCAAAGCTGAAAATAAAAAAAAAAAAAGTAATTGCTTTATAGTGTCCCACAAATAGGTTTTAAGTGTTGTGGTTTGAATGTTAGGAGTTAATTTTTACTGTCATTAATCACTATTTGGATGCTGCAGAGGGCAACGTGGTAAGCTTTTTAATGAAGCCTTTTTCTGTGACTGTGAAACATTGTTTAAAAAGTAAAAATCTAATTTTTGTTGAAAATGTGATCACCACTGGGGTATATTGGAATAACTTCTGTTCTTGTGAAAACCTTATTTTATTCTGAAATAATCTATGTTGGTATTCTGGAATCTCACTCTGAGGTGCTATTTTTCTTTGGGGTCAGGTTTTTCCAAGTTCCTTTATACACAGAAGCTGTGCAGCTGCCACTTGGTGATACGACACAAGATTGCAGTTGCATTGTGGAAAGTGTGTCCCATTTTGGAGAGAGGATGGTGTTCAGTAGCCCACCTGGATTTTTTTAAGATGAGCTCTGTTCACAGAATCACAGAATGACCAGGTTGGAAGAGACCTCCAAGATCATCGAGTCCAACCCAGCCCTAAAACCTCAACTAAACCATGGCACTGAGTGCCACATCCAGTCTTTCTTTAAACATATCCAGGGATGGTGACTCCACCACCTCCCCAAAGCAGATCATTCCACTACTTTATTATTCTTTCTGTGAAAAACTTTTTCCTAATATCCAACCTATATTTCCACTGATGCAACTTAAGGCTGTGTCCTCTCATTCTGTCAGTTGTTGCCTGGAGAAAGAGACCAACCTCACCTGAGCACAGCCACCTTTCAGGGAGCTGTAGAGAGTGATAAGGTCACTTCTCAGTCTCTTTTTATCCAGGATAAACAACCCCAGCTCCCTCAGTAGCAGCAGTTCATATTGGCCAGACCAGTGCTTCTCAGTGCTGCAGGGAAAAGAGCTCAAGAATCTGTTCATGCTCATCACAAGTGTGAGCACAGTGGCTTGTTGAACATGCTTTCCTACAGTACTTTGCTCTGTGTGATGAATGGTTAAAACTAATAATGTTTCTGAAGGACTGTCCAAATATCTTTGAGCTGCTTGTTGTCTCTTCTGTCTCTTATTCTGTCCTCCCTTCAGAAACCGGCAAATGGAGTAACAGCAAATTTCAAGTAACTGCAAAGCTCATTCTACAATAGTTATTTTTCTGGAACTAATGCCTTTAAAGTTGTTCACAGGTAGAAATTAATTACTTCTTTAGACAGCAGTTGTCTCCATCATGAGTCAACTCAACCTTGCAGTATTTATCAACACTTTTTAATAAGATGAAATTTATATTTACAGATAATATTCATATGCATAGAGTAGCAGTGATTCCTAAAGGGTTTTTTTAAAGTGTGTTTTCATCACTATTGCTTTGAATGCTTTTTTGTTATTGCAGCAATGTAAATACACACTAGTCTGACTAGGGAGGGGCTGGCTGGTGTCTTCACAGGTCTAGAGAGTGCAGGGAGTGATTTCTGCTGTTCTGTCCCACCTTGCCTCAAAAACCTGTGTGCTGCTGAGAAAGAACAAAATGTTCTCTCCACAGTTGCATTCCTTCTGCCACTATTCACTGCTGCCAAGTCAATAAAACGAAAGTGGAATTTTTTAGAGCTGTCTTTTTTTCTTCTTTTTTTTTTTTTAATTTTTTTCCCCCCTAACCTTTACTGCTTTTTGGTTTCTGAGCAAAGAGCTACTGACACTAAACATTATGCCTGTCCAGGTTTTGCCTTCCCACATTGCCTTGCTAAGTGGCACTCTCGGTAATGTTTGTTTCTGCAGCTTTTTTTGAGCACAGCAGCCGCATGTAAAATCTTTCAGGAGGGGAGGAGAGGAAGTGGTGTTCACACGCACAGCTGTGTTTATTTCTGTATGAGCTAAAAACTGCCCAGCTCCGAAATACACAGCCCTAAAGGGAGCACCACCAGAGCAGCTGTAGGTCACCTTATGTATGGAGCCAGGGTTTATGTGCCTGTCCTGCAATAAGGCTCTCAGCAGAGAGATCAACACCATGAAGAGCAGAGTGTTTGTGGGTGTCGCTGAGATGATGGTGGGAGGCACCTTGAAAACCTTGATTCATCCCTACAGCTCTTGTGTGAGAGGCCAACTCCTACTTGAGACAAAAATCTCATTAGTTATGGACCAAGAAACCTTGCTGTTGAACAGTGATGCTAAGAAGTTTGTTTCAACTGTTCTTTATGCTACTCCTTTCTCTGCAACTGGGAGCAAACCAGATCACAGAGAGGGATGTTCACGTATCTTGCAGCTCTGGTAGCCCGTGCTGTAATTTGATTATCAGCAGTTCTCCAAGTAAGTTTTGGAAGTCCTTTTCTGCTTCTGCAAGTCCTGCAATAAGCTCCCTAAGGAAAATGAAGGACAAATACCACTGAAAATCTGCAGTCTACTTTTTGTGCTGTAGTGTCCACCACTAAGTTAACCCTTCCTATTTCTATCACACTTTTTCAATAAGGTATTCTGGTATCTGAGTTATAATACAATAAAATAATCTTGATTTATTATGTTACTTCACAGTATGTTAAGCTGCCATGTATCTATTTACATCAACAACAACAACAACAAAAAAGCCACCCACCACAAATTTTGGCAGCAATCATAGCTACTCAGTTATTAATTTAGAGCAACTGTTGATGTGTGATTTATGCACCAAAAAAACAAACACCAGAATTCTCTTAAAATCAGCTGAGAGCTGGGTTTTTTTAAGCAAACAGAGAGACACATGAAAAGGTTTGAAGTCTTGTGCTGCAGCTACAAGACTTCAGTTAAGGATAAAATCTGCAGCCATCCACTTCTTTATTTACTCTGAGCTGCAAGCATGGTTCACAGTGTAGAAGTTAGCGTGACTTGGCACATCAGTTTGTGAGGTGCATGTTGGCCAGTAAGGCTTGACCAAATTTTAGACATGTCCATGTTTAACATTTGCTTTCCTAATTCTGGTGGGAGTGGAGACAATGTAAACTGAGTAAGTTCCCACAGGAGTTTTGTTAAGTGCCATTTAGCTTTCTTAAAATTGGCCCTTAAAGAACATGCCTTACTTGACAGTTGCTGATGAAAATAGTGCTCATTTATTTGCCCTCAAAGGCTCATGTGCCTGAGCTATGATATGATGAATTTAGCTACATTTATAAGGAAACTAATGCTGGTTTTCATCCTTTAAGAACTTGATTTTGATGTGTGACCTAACTAGTATTGTTTTTCTTTGAAAGGTTCTATTTTCATAGCAGTTATTTTTCAGTGTGGTGGTAGCAGGTAAGAAGCATACCAATGTCCTCAGATAACTCAAAATAATTTTCATTTGGGCTTTTATTCCTTCTCCCAATTATGAATGTGCTATAAAATAATTAATATATAGCAAAAATAAAGCATTTGAATTGTAATACTCCATTGCATACATAAATATAGTCTGCTTCTTAAATCATATTTCTGAAATAATAACTCACATAGTGTTCATTTCACTTCTTAAATTTGTCTTCTGCAAGCTTAGCATCATTTGCCTGTTTGTTCTCTTTTCACTTTACATTTTTCTGGTGAAGCAGCTATACTGTGTTGGAAACATTGCTGTCCAGTTTACAAGCAAGTATTTTGTACTTGCAAGAACTTAAGCTTCTGAAGAGCAACACAGCAGGACTGTTCTGGTAGAGGTAATTCTGTTCTGGTAGAGGTAAACCGAAGCAGGTTTTGTGCCTGTACTTGTGTAATCTTTGAAAATCAGATCACTTTCTTCTCAACAAGGTGTTTCCCCGGCTTAAATGCTTGCAGAGAGCTTCCCACCTTGATGGCAGCCTTCCTCCCTGAAAGAGGAAATGCTTTTATGAATAGGGAAATACAGAATATTTCTAAACACTGTGCAATCTAATATCTTAAATCTATTATTTACCCTATTGCTTAATGGCAAAGGAATATGCCCTTTGTGTAACCACGTGTATACAAGATATGTGATGGCATTTAGATGTAGGGAATGGAAAATGAACTGTTTACCTAAGGAAAATTTTGTTACATGTTTTCAGCTTCTGAGACTTCGCTGCAGGCTAACATTAGCACACAGCCTTCATTCTGTCCATTTTCTTGGTACCATTTTGATCCTGGAGGTACATTATCAGAAACAAAGGGCAAAACATGGATTAATAATTAATTAGCAATGCATATGTCCACAGTTGATCAGTTGTAACCTCTGTGCTTGCTTTTGCTGTTTTATTGAGGAGAGGGGGAAATAAAAGGTCATTCAGTATAGCAGAGAAGAGCAAAAAGTAAACACTAGTATTTCCTCATATGGTGATTAAATAGCTTTAGAAACTTAAGAAATTAAAAGTAGGAGGGGGACTTGCAAAGGTCTTTAATCCTGTCATGCTGTGCTGCTTTGTAATGGTTTTGATTGTCTATTGTCTTCCCTTGGAGTAAAAATACACAGAAGTGTAACAATTCCTATTGCTTGCTTTTAGTCAGTGGACCTGTTGCTCCAAGGAATGGAAGGAGATAAAATTAGGGCTGATTAGCCCCAAATGACGTACATAGATTCTTGGTGACACAACAGTAAAAATAAGCAGCTCCTCCAAATAAGTAAGGTGGGGAAAAGGAAATTGAGCATATCTTAAGAAAAAAGCTAGAAAACATCTGTTTTAAGAGTCTTTTCCTATAAAAACTTTTCTCAAGATTTTAAATCAGTAAAAGATTAGCTGTATTGCTAAAAAGGTTTATTTCTAGACTTTGTAAGGAAATTACAGTGGCTGCAGAAGGGACCCTTAAGTTCTGCTCAGACTGAAAAAACCAAAAAATTCTCCTTTTTATCTGACTGGGACAGCCCTTGTTCAAATTCAGCTGCTGTCTTCTGGATTATGCATGGAATGAGGGAAAAGGGGGACAGGTATAAATAAATTGCATTTTTTTTCTGTCATGCAGCAGCTTATTCTGCTCTTGAGATAATAATACAAGTGAATACAAAAGCCATTCTTTTGTTACTAAGAACATCTGAATTAGTTTTAGTTTTATTTACATATTTTCCTGCTTAGGACTTGCTTTCTGTGAAGAAACACATTAATCACACCGAAGATGCATTGTTTCAATGACAGTCCTGCTGTGTTGCTCTTCACAAGTTTAAGTTCTTTCGTTGCTTTTTCTACCAAAATTTGGGTTGTTGTGCAAGATGCACAGCCATCTATTTGTCTGTTTGCTCATATGGTGACTGATAAAAACATACTTTATTTTGCTATTTCTTTATTAACATTCTGCTATCTAATAAGAGATCAACTAAAAAGGTTAACATATTTATGGATCTCCATAGAAAGGTATAGTTTTTGCAGATTATGGTGGACTCAATCCACTGTTTTGGGGTTATAACAGGATGAGTGTTTCAGATCCATACACCGTTTGGGGAATTACAGATTTGATTCTAACTTGGCACGTGTTGTAAGATATAGATGGCCCCTTGTTTGTTATTATTTCAGCTCGTGTCAGTGCTGAGACACGGTTTTGGCTGACAGACAATGTGAATGAAGGCTGAGTTTATTTGGATGTGACTGGCAGTATTGAGAGTCATCACTGCCAGCCTCGATGCTGCACATGGCAGTCGTACCACACACGTCCCAGCAGCTTGTCAGCACCTCTGCTTCCTGGCACCCTGTGGCACAGCAGTGCTGTGCCTCATGCCAGATGCAAGACTTCATATTAGAATTTTCAAGGGAGAGGGGAGAGACATAATTTGGTGAGTCCTGGCTTCCTAAGGCGAAAAGTTCTTGTGCAGTAAGTTGATCACCATGCTTTTGTCTGCACTGGACTCTCTTGCCCCTGAACACCTGTTTGAAAAAGATGGGGAGTTGTGAGCACAAGAAGATGCTGTGAATAATTAATGCAAGTGTTAGTTCACTCTCTCACTGAGAAGGAGGAAGACAGGTTATATGAACTCTATGCTGATTTCAATTACTCAGATTAAATTACAAAGTCCCAGAGCATTAGGAACAGGTTGTTTTAATGTTGGTTTGAATAGGCTGCAGAGAGGAACATCCCCTGTGAGGGACAAGTGCATTGCCCCAACTTGTAGTCCCCTCCTTTGGGTGGGTAAGTTCCCTGCAGGTGTCCACATGTAGCAGAATATTTTTGGCTGCACGCAGTGCAGAGAGTGAGTGACATTTGCTTGACAAGCTGACAAGCCTTTCTCTCTGAGCTGGTGAGCAGGAAGAGTATGGAGATACCCAGCTAGACTGGCTCCATCATGCTGTGCTGCAGCTGCTGCCAGATGGGCTCCAGCTGGTTCATGCCAACTCCAAGTCAAAGTGTTAGCATGGTTTGGTGACCCTGTGTGCCCACTAACAAGAGGCCAGTGGCATGTGGTGGGGTGACTGGCAGGTTTTTGCTGCTGTGATATCCTGCCTCCCTCCTGCCAGAGTGTGCAGGCTTGCAGTCTGCATAGGCTGTGGTGTGGACATATGGTGGCTTTGGAGGCTGGACCAGAGAAACCTCCTCACCCCTGGAATGAACATTGAAAGCCTCACAAAAGATGGTTTGTGGCTTAGGGAGGAGGTAAAAATAATTGTGTACACGTGCTGGTTGTTTCTGAGGGATGCTGTGTGATGGAGTGGGAAGGGACAGCAGCCTGGAGGATGTCTGGAGTGTGTTCCCTGGCCATGCTGAAGCTGTGGGGTTGTGGTCTCAATAGAAAAGCTGTGGTAAGTAGGGTCCCCTTGTATTGCTGGAGGGTCACTTCCAGCAGCTTGAAGAAAAATGGGCCCATGTTATATTGAGGCTGTAGGTATAGTCTAGCACTTAGGGACAGATGTTGGCAGTGTGGCCTATAGACAGAGTCCAGTGGATAATGAGATTTTAAGTCCTCTCTTGTAAACTGTGGGAGGTAAAAAGTAAGAGCTTGGCTCTTGCAATATTTTCTCCTTGCCCCTACAATTTTCCACTTTCATTGTGGAAAAAGCCTATAATTTCTCTGTTCGTGTAAGGTTGATACCACAGTCCACAGTACCCATATTAGTAGTAGAAAAAAGGAAAAGAGATACCAGGATTTGGGCATTATTGTGGCTAGGGAAGCAGCATTTAGGGATAGATGGGGACAAAGCGGATCTGCTTGAGCTTTCTCAGATAAAGATACACCTTCAGCTGAAGTCACAGTTACAGGAGCAAATGCTGCTAAACAAAAATATTTGTCTTTGAACTTGCTAACTGTCCCATATCATTGCCCTTTTGTTATATCAGATTTATGGTTGGTCTATTTATGTATAGCATCTCAGACCTAAAATCAGAGGAAGAGACAGACTGAGATTTGGCTGTCTGCCTCTAAATATGTTTCATGCTTGTGCCATTATGCATGCTATGTCACTGAAGACTTTAAACTTGGGTACTTCATAGAAGAGTTAGACTTGTCTATTTATCAGAGTTTGTGCCTTAAAATCCTTGCAGTTTGTCTTAGATGCAAAGTCTAAGCGAGATCACAGTCCATTTCATAAACTGTCTGTAAATACCCTTGATTGGTTTGTTCATCTCAGCCTTCAAGTTCATCTACCTGTAAATTCTCTTTGAATAAGTGAATTAGTTTTAAATTGTTGGAATCTGCATATGTGTTTTTCCAGCTGTTGTTCAGCTTTTAATGTTTAAAGACAGAGTGGAAAGGATGCTGTGTTTTGCCCTGCCCCACTGAGTGAACTGATGTGACGGGCAGTTCATATACATGCTGTGGAGAGGAAGGCAGAACTGCTTCTCATCCCAGGCAGAGCAGTTCCAGGGTTGTCAGTTCTGGCAGGCCACAGGTACACTGCAGTTGGGATGCATGTGTCATCCCCAACATGCATTCATTCCTCTCCCAGCTTTTTGGAAGGCTTTTCATTTGTTATTTGTGCTGGATTTCAGTCTTTGTCAGAGCAGATGAAAATGCTGCTTAGCACACATTTCATTTTCTTCCAGGAGACTGAACAATTTCAAGTCGTGGAAGTCTTATCCCTCCTGTTTTTCCACGAGAAAAATGTGGATAGCCCAGCTGCATCCTTTGGGCTCCTTGTCACAGCAAGCATTACGACCCATAGCAATATCATACTGGCTTTAATTCATGTATTTTTATGTGAGTCATTATTCACTGGCATAAATAAAAGGGAGTGTCTTCTACATCAGCCATTAGGAATTTCAGGTACAAAAAAAAGTTGTTTTTTTCTTACCGTGGCTTGCCTTTCTTTTTCTAGTTGATCTTTTTTCTCTAATATAAACAGAAATGAGTTTCTGTACCATGTTTTCTTTTTCTTCTGTAATGTAACATGATGAAAATGATGTTGTCAGGTGTGGTTTCCAAAAGAGATGGGTGGTCTGAGAATGCCTGCAGGGTGTGGGGGGCCTTGCAGCACTGTGTGATGGGTGTCATCCAAACATACCTGTCTGTTTTTAGGCTCATGTGACATGAGCGAAGATCACGCTCTTGCACATTAAACAAGGGCCACCAAGTCACCAGACTGTAGCCCAGTGCTGCATGGATGGGATGTCCTCCTTCTTACAAGTGACAAAAGCATGCCAGCTATGATTTACAGAATCCATACAAAGATTTCCTTTTACTAATGCATGTTCCTGGTACTGAGAACATAGCAAGGGCTGCAACTTCTGGCTGGATCTCTGAGAACAGGTATAGTTACCAGAAGTCCACTAGGCTGACCTGATGTCTTTTGGGATGCTTTGGAGGGCTGTGTCCAACCTCTGGCCTATGCTAGAGAAAGCTGCTTGCAGGTAAATTCTGTTTTGTCTTAACTGTTTGACAAGAATTACTAGAACTGAGGTTTACCTTCCCACAAATTAGCTAGTTGATAGAGCCAAGCTTGGTCACACTAAAAGAATTGAATGCGCCTTACCCCATTTTGTAAAATTGTTCTTGCAAACAACTTTTTAGTAAGATGCTCTTCATGACCAGGATCTTCCACATGGTGACTATACATGAAAGGACACAAAAAGGGCAAAGTAAAATGAGCTGGGGATTGTATTGCCTATGAGCTGGGAGAGAAGATTATAGTTCATGAAATCACAAAGGGTGTTGTTTGAATCTGAATCTGAAAAAACTGGATCTGGACTGATTTTGACCAAGTCCTGGAATGCAAGAATTTGATGGCAGTAAAATTTGTGAAACATCAGATTAAAATAAGAAAAAAAGTATGTGGTGGGTATTGACAGCCTGGGACTTCCCGGCCCACAAGGCAGCAGAAGCAAGTGGCATCAGCAGGATCAGAAAGAGGCTAGTCAAATTCACAGGCAATTTATGTGAATATTAAAATTACATAGTAAGGACATACCTTTAAATATTCCCAATCCAGTAATAGTTGATGCTGGGAGAATACAGAAGCATGGACTCATCATAAGGCATTTGTACTCTCCTTAAATAATATCTGCTGTTGCTACTATTGAAAACAAGAGTCTGGATGGATCATTTGTCTGCCTCTACGGAATGCTTGTTATGTTTCTTTCTGCTGGGTACTATTTTGAAATCCTTTTTCCTTTCCCAGCAAGTGGCTTGTGTGGAATGGCTGATTTCTCTTCTGAACCCTCCAAACATGACTGGGATAACTTCTTGTGGAAGGGAAAGTAAAACTCAGCAGCTGATGGTACACCATTTCTGCTATTGCTAGCAAATGTGACAAAGCAATATTTGTAGAAATTCAGAAAATTTGTGGGATATTTTGGATAGCCAGAAGGACCCAGTACCTTTGGAATATTTTCACATACATCCATTTTCTGAAGCATTTTCTGTACTGAAAGCTGCCCAGTAAAGCCCTGCTCCTGTGCAGTAGGTAGGTGGCTTGGGAGAGCGTAGCAGAAGCTTTGTAGAAGCTCAGCTCAGGAGATGAGAAAACCATTTTCAAGTATGTAGAAGAAACCCCCCCCAGACCCCTACATAGTGAATTGTACATTAATGTACAATTAGGTTGTACATTTATTCTCTGCTTGCAGCAATAACAAGGTGGGCAGACAAGCTGAATGCAAGTCTGCTTAAGACAGGGGCTGGGGAAAAAACAATTGAAGGAATCCCCACAAAACTGACTAATGTTTATTTCCAGCACAGCTTGAATTGGAGCCTGGCATTGCATTAGCTCAGACTTTGGGGTTCAAAAGCGACAAAGATTAGAGTTGGGTCTGATTTTCTGTTGTTTTTGTCAGAAAGGAAGCATTTGCCCTGGGTAGGAGCACTCTGCTGTTCTTTTCTTCAGCTTGCTGACTCAGGTCCCAGAGTTTCTGAGCCATCACTCTCTTCTTAACAGAGCTTAGCTCAGCTTTTGCCTGGAGCTCTGCTGTAAAGAAAGACCTTTTTACAGACCAGTGCCATAAGTGGAGGGAGTGAGGAAGGCAGGCAGGTAAATTCATGCTGACCGTAGCCGTATCTTGTTAATTAACTTGCTTGTTGAAAGGATTTACGAGGCTTCTTTTGCTCTCATCATACTGCAGATTCTGCAGAAAAAAAGCCATAGTGAGAGGTGACTTCTTTTGATTGTCTGCTTAAATAGTGTCCAAAATAAATTACCTGTCATACTGCATATAGTAAGAATACAGTGTCGCAATATATTGTGATGGAGAGACTGAACCACAGCTGACTGTTCCCTGAGAGATGCTGCAGGAAACACTGGTCCCAGGGATTTTTAGTTCTGCATTTTGGGGTGGCCTAGCTACTGATTTATTTTGTTCATTTAGTGAGACTTGAACAGCAACTTGCATAATTTTGCTCGTGATTTGGATGCAGCGTTAGAAAGACATTTGCTCTAGAAAATACGTGAATGGGTGAATTGTTACATGATTAAATAATTAAGTGAAATTTAAAATCACTCACAGTTTACCCTTATCTCAAAGTTGATTACTCCATGTCTGACCTGAAAAAAATCCTTATATGCTCGTGTTATTACTTGGTTTTTGCCTTTAATTCTAAAATAGCATATATTAAAAAAAAAAAGGTATTTCTCCTTTACAAATGTTGCCTTTCAGTTTATTGGCCACTCATTTTGATAAACATAAAGATAAGAAGAAAGTATCAGTGAGATGCAGTCATTATCCCAGGATAAATACCAACCACAGAGCAACTCCCCACATACTTTCTCTTTTGCTGTTGTTGGCTTCAGACCTTGCTTCATTTAAATTGCACCTGGCATACTTGGTACATACAGGCTGCAGACATTCCTGTTTCCTGTAGAGAAGCACATGTTTGAAAAGTGCTTGCCACTCTAGCTGAGCAGGAGGGATTCCCAGTGCTAATTTCTTCTTGCAGCCAGAGAAATTACCATGTATGGTTTTAGATGGGTTTTGCATGTATCTTGTCTCTTCTTTGCAAATGTTATCAGTGTCTTGCAGAATGAAACTGGGCAAGTTCTACTGCCAGGACGACCCACATGTGAGAGGGAAAGTCTCAGGCAGAAGTCTTGTTGCAGTGATGTACAGCAGGAATGGAGCAGTACCAGTTCTTCTTGCGTATTGCATCTCGTGGGTCGACTTGCTCTGTCAAACCCTTCTACCCTAGACCTATTTAATCACCACTCTGCACTGGCTGGATAGGATTGCAGAGCTGGTTTTTCTCCTGGAACCATTCCCTGACTACATCCATCTGAACAATTGTGAGCCAGTACCTTTGAATCCTTCACAGTGCTCCCACATTTAATCCAGATCTTAAACAACAGAATTGTACTATCTGAGCCACATTCACCCTATGAGTGGTTCAAAATACGGTGCTGATCTGGAGCTTGTTTGGAGTGGTTGTTGTGACTGTTTGCTCTTAAGAGTCTGTGTGTGCCATGAGAAAAAAGAAGTTACATACTCATCTATTTACCCTAAAGCTTCCTTGCCTGGGAAGCCAAAATCTGTTTTCTTGAATACCACAAACCAGTGGGTACCCATCACCATTCCCACGTGACCTCAGCCCTGAACAGGAGGACTTTCAGGATTGCTTTTCTGGGTTAAGAACTGAGTTATATTTCTCTTCTAATTACTGTGTTCCCAACGTGCTGTTCTACAACTGCTCTTAGACCAAACCTCAGCTGTTTTCTATCTTAAGTGTCTCCTGCAAACACCAGACTGAAGCGTGGAGTCTGGATTTTCTGCAAGGTCTCTGCTTTTTGAGGCTCCTGTGTTTCTGTATTTCTGCTGTGTGGATGCCAGAACTGATCTGAATGTACTCAGATAACTTCTGGTGCTGAAACACCGGAAGAGGTGTCAGTGACCCAGCAAGATGCAGCACAAAAGGGGAGCAAGGTGCTTTCCCCTTGTGACTAGGACAGGATTAGGACATAGGCTTTATGTTCTGCCTAAAAAATCACTATTCTGGAAAAACCTGTAAAAGCTGGGGTGTCATGAACGTTTGTAGAAACTGAGGATCATGTGTGTTTAAGGTTTCTGCTATTGAACCTCAGGGCAGAAGAGAGTTTGAATATCTAATGCAAAACACTTTAAACAACTGCTTCATTGAGCAATAACTCTTCATATAGCTAGTCTCTGCTTGTTTTGCATTTGCCCTAGGATCTGTAAATCACAGGCAAGCATGGGTTGTGCATGTAAAAACACATAGGCAAAGAGTTGGGAATGGAATATACAAGCTCCTCTTCTAATTTTCTTGTGTAAGATGTCTCTACTGGAGAATATGCTTTGCTGTAGAGGAGGCTAAGTTTTCCTCCTCTGTGTATTCTAGCTGGTCTCTGGTATTTTGCTGTGCCTCACCCACATGAGAGGCTTGTGTCCAAATGCAGCTTCTGGGGTGTGCACAGCTGGGGAATCAAATGTGGCACCATTCTAAAAATGATCCATGTTTGCAATGGTTGTTGGTGCAATTTCAGGAATTCCATTCCCAATGTATGGCTCAAACCACATGTTAGCAAAATTCCAATTTTCCATGAGTTTGCTGAGCTAGATCAGATTTTTTCTGTACTTGAAGAGCTGTTTAATAGGCAGATTTTCAATTCCTGCGACATTTACTCTAAAACAAACAGGAAAACAAAAACAATACAGAAATCAATTCTTTCACTTGGCTTACAGATTATTAGATCCTATGCTTTTCTCTCTTTTTTTCCCTTTCCTTCTATCTGTTGGACTGAATTTGCTTCCTGAATCATCTTATTGATCCTCACTTAAGCTGAGAAGCAGCAAGTGAGTTTGCTTGAGGTACTTGAGCCTGCACAGCTTTGAAACTAATAGAAGCATACCCACAAGGCAGTTTGTACCAAGTGAATTGCATCTCTTCAAGCCTCAACAAAATGTAGATCTTAGGCCTTGTTTAGACTTTCAACACTGTTTTTATTAACTTTATGTCAATTCTTACCTCAATTGCATTTGTTTCTTGCTTTTGAGAAGCTCTCCTTAATCGTGCCTGTGAATGGTGACTAGTGTTTTTAACAGATTTTACTCTTAAACCCATGATGAGGCACACCAAAGTCAGGCCTCAATTTTGTGGTTGACCCACTCATATTTGGGACTGCACTGCACCTCAAAGAGATGTGTCACCCCCCAGGATCCCCTCCCACCCATCTGTCCATACCCATCCCTGGGTGCATGCTCTCAGGTCTTCCCTTGTACAGAGTATATAATGAAAGCAGGGAAGCATGCCTGTTTTTAGAGTGCTACTGAGAAAGCACTGAGCTATGCTGAACAAATTAGATGTGGGTAAATAAATTCAGTGGGTAAATTTACCCTTGGTTACACTGATAGAGATTGATGCCCTGCTAAGTGCAGCCTGCCCTGAGACAGTGGCTGCCCTGAGCTTCAGGACATGTCCTTAACTTCACATCAAGGCTGATTATAATTTTTCAGTAAGCATTTACTGTGATTCAGTAAAATTGCCTGTCTTCAGCTTGAAGCATAACTTTATATCCTTAGAGCAAGCAGAGATGGGAGTGATGCTTTAAAATCTCTCTGTTTGGAAGAAAGTAGTTAATATTTTCCTAAAAGCTCACAGATTTAAAACTTCTGTCCTGGCTGCAAACTGCCAGCAACATGGGTTTTGGGTTTTTTGTTTTGTTTTGTTGTGGGCGGGGTCTTGTTTGTTGGTTGGTTGGTTGGTTGGTTTTTGGTTTGGTTGTTTTTTTTTTTTTTCCCAATGATTCATTGTTTCAGAAATTTGATCATTATTGTTAGGCCTGGAATCTTGTGATGGACTTCTATGCATCATGGCCTGTGTTGGATTTCTGCCTTACATTGGTGTTTGTAGCCTTTCACTTATACAGTCTTTAGCAGCTTTATGCTCTGCCCTCCACTGAACAGGAGATGGTAAACGTCAGTGTATATGGCAGAGCTAGGGGAGGAGGAATTGCAGTGAAGCTCTTTCTGCATTCTTGGAAAACTGACATCAGGATTGTACTAAAAAATGAAGGTATTTGTGTTCTTGAAAGAGAAAGCAAAGTTTTATTAGCTTGTGTGATGGAGCTCTGTCAGCTTTCAAAGACAGCCAGCTTCTCTATCAGTCAGCGTATCTCTGACCCAAATTCACATGGTGCCTGCACTCATTAATTTCTTGATTTTCTTTTACTTCATTAACCTGCTTAGCTTTTAAATAGTTCCCTGCACATACTGTCAGAGCTAAATCAAGTATAATTGGAAAAATGTGACTAGTTTGTTGAGGAGTTGTCAGCCCAAGTCACATGGGGGTCGGCAAAGCAGGGTGTCTTTCATACACCTAAGCTCCACCTATCTGAGTCAACAAAATGAAATGCTGTTTGGACTGTAGAAATCTCAAAGCAGGCTCAGGAAGAGGCATCTCTGCAGCCCCAGATGAGTCAGATCTTCTGCTCTGAAGATGAGAGCTGTGATCAGGCTGACCCCAGCACTGAGGGTGGGCAGGGAAGGAGGAGCAGGAGCCCTGCTGCAGAGCCAACAATTCTGGCTTTGCAGAGCCAGCCAGCCACAGAACTGCTGCTGGTTTGGCCTCTGCCTCTCATTTGGCTTCATCTCAGCAGCCACCCACCCAGGGGGACAGTGCCCTTTTTCATGTTCCTGCAGCCTAAGCTTCAGGCAAGAGCTGATTATTGGTTCAGTCTGCCATGTGTGGGGTGGAAAAAAACAACACCCAGAGGGAGACCATTGCTGCTGGAACGTGCAGTGGAGAGGAATGAACACCATTCCTGACTGCATCTGTGCCACCTCTGGCTTCCACACAGCAGCTGTTGGTGTCCCAGTTTGTCAGGCAGAGATGCCTGCTCTGACTGCATCCCAGGGTTCTGCCCTCACCTCCCCAGGGGGACACTTGAGCTCAGAAATTGCCATTAGCCCCCCGTTGACTGGTACAGTGCTTCTGCAGGTGCTCTTCACCTAAAAAAAAATTCCTCTAACCTTGTCTTCTTCATAAGATGTTGGGTAATCTAGTATGTCATACACATGCCAGCAAATATGAACAATCCATGGTGGCAGAGGGGAGTTTAGAGACCAGCTGCAAAAAAAGTTGAGGGCAGGCCAGAAAAACCAAAGTTAGTTGCAGAATCAGCTAATTACATCCTCACTGACTACAGATCCAGAAGCTGTCAGAGAATCACAGTTCAGCTTCAGTCACTTGGACACCTTTGGGGTGCTAGATTTAAGATGAGCATGATGGATACTCCTCATGGTAGGATGCTGATTGAAGAGGAGCATGCTACTGCTGTGTTGAAGTTTGCATTGAAGACAAGAGTTTAAACACTCAGAAATGCCTACTGCCTAATGTACCTAACTTCTTAAAACTACATGTTTCTAACTGTTTGTTTTACTTGTTTGTTGCAGGTTGCATGTCTGGTTGGACTTGATGCATGGCATTTGCATGACACCAAACAGCCTGGCTGTGGATGTGTCACTGAGCAAACATGGCCTACCCAGCAAATACTAACGGCAGTGCTACAGGTAACTAAACGGGAATGCTTTCCCCCCTTGGATTATTAATTTTAAAAAATTCTTACATTGTGCCAGCAGGAAAAGGAAGCAATGGCAGTTTAAATATTGAAAAGCAGTTTCCTGGTAGATCAGAGCCTGTCTGTTCCCTTTCCCTATCCCCCACCCCAATAATCTTTTAAATATTTATAGTGTGCAAAGTAGTTTGGGAAGACTTAAGGGCTGACACTCAGTCATTCAGCATGCAGTGTGCTCTGCTCTCAAGGGGCTTACTCTAGACTCTGGGAGGCCTAGGGCTGTGCTGCAGGATCATGTGGCTGTTGTACTGAGTCTGTAATAATTTGCAATATTAACAAGCTCTTAATGCATCAAATGCCCAGCCCTTCCTGGTCACCCTTACTGGTCAGTCTAATTTTTCTTGCTTGCTTCTCCTCATAGCATAAAAACATTTCTCAAGCAATATCCTGAAGAGGCGTTCACTTTTTTTTGTTGTATTTAAGAAGTTCACAAACTGTCTGTTTTGGTTGTGTGATACTCTGTGAAATGGTTTGCTTGGCATGTTAAAAGGTTGCTGAGGAGGGCTGGCAGGTCAGGAGGGGGCAGAAACTGCAGAACAACTGATAACAGCACAGCAGCAGTGTTCCTCCTGTGGTTATGTCAATATTTTTCTCTTCTGATCACTGCACAAACATAGTTTTAGCTCAATAAAGCTGAGGCTGCTGCAGTTGGATTACCTGGAAAATTTCAAGTTCATGGCAGGAGCTTGTGGGTTGCTCACTGTGCTCACTGTAGAATCATTCTAATTAGAGCATGGGATTAAAACATTTTGTGTGCAGGATATTAGAAATACAGAGTTCCATTATGGACAGTTTATGCAAAACAAGAAGTCTTCTTTAAAGGCTAGTGAAAGTTGAATTAAGTCTTTGAAATTGCTATTATCTGTTGATGATTTAAGGTTAAATTTACCAATGCTGTTAAATGTTGAGACTAAGATATTTCTATTCCCTGCCCCCACCTCATTTTATATAATTAGAACTATATTCTTTAAGATAGAAACCATATCCTTTGGTAACCTTCAGTAATCCTTTTGAGAAGGTTGACTGCAAAACATCTGCTGTGTGACTTAACTGTAGCTGTTTGCTGCCTAAACCCCCCATATAACTTGACTTTTATTTGTAATATGCCTTTAACTTAAGTCATGCAGAAAAATTTCCTCTGCTTACAAGGAAAGAAAAATTGTGCATGGAGTGTTACTGATTGGTTTACTAATTTCTTTTCTCCCTGCAGTAGAATTGTCTACTGAAAAAGCTGGTGGGCTGATGTGTAAGTCTAAAAGAAGCTAAATGCTTGTACTGGGGGATGTGTTAATGCAAGACAAAATTTTAATTTCAGGATTGCTATGCAAACAAGGCTTCTCGCAGCGTAAAGCTGTTTGTTCCCTTATTCGTAGAAAGACGCTGTAATAAATTACGAGTATTTAATTCAGAACTAAATTGGACAACATTTTGCAGATACTGTCAGGACTTGTTGGCTTCGCAAGCCCTTGAGGCCGGTGTTCCAACATGCAGCTATGTACGCCCGTGTCTCCAAACCCTCAGCAGTTCACAATAGACAGAATATTGGGCGGCAAATACCTGTGATTTGCTGTGCTGCTGTGCTGCCCGGCAGAGAATGCCTTTGGATGAGCAGGGACGGATCTGGGCGTTGGAGGCACTGAAGCAAGTTTCTTAATTGCATGGAGCTCCAAGAGTGGAAAGACAAACTTCAGGGGTGGTGTTTTCTGCGCCCTCTGAATCAATCAGCAGCAGGAAAAAGAACTAGAAAGACTTGTTAGCGACTACTAAGCCTCATTTATGTTACTTGAATATTTTGGCAAGTCTGACCACATGTTCAGCTTCATTCAAGTATGAAGTGACTAAGAAGCAGTGGTTTGCTTTGGTTAACTCGAGAATGTGAGTACTTGCACTATCAAATAATTATGCCTATGTGCCATTTCAGTAATTCTTTTTTTCAGTGTACAAGCCTATGTGGACTACTGCTGCTGCAGGTGAAATCTGTAGAGGAATGCTTGAATTTGGAACTTGTTTCCAGGAAAGGATCTAGCTGTTTTGCATTTGTATAGAGATTTTTTTAAGGGATATTTATGGGATATAAATACTTGCTGTAAATATTTTAGTGAGTGTGTACAGGAGATAAACTACAAAGCAAGTGATGACTTTATCATGAAAGCACCTATCATAAGTCTCTCTGTCTCTTGCCTATTTCAGTAAAGACATGGACCTTAAGTGTGGTGAATAAATGACAGAGAGTGTGATATATGCTTCAGTACAGTTTGTCAATAGTTTTGTTTGCTGCTGACTTAAAATTTTTATCACTCTGTTTGCAGTTTCATTGCACAGAGGTCTTGTAGTGAACTGTATTTCTTTGGGCTGCAAGCTTATTTGTTCATTTTTATCCATTTTGGAAGTTGTTCTTGTGACTTTGTACTGATTTTGGGCTAGGCTGTCAGAGCTGTGCCGTCTGCTCAGAAAAGAGCTGAAAAAATGGATGCTTACAGAAAAATTTGCTTTATTTTATCAGATGCTGGATAGTGTTTAGTTATATGTTGTGGATAACTGTTTACAGTATTTCCTGGTAGCATGTGAGCTCACTGCTCAGCCCAGTAAACTCACCAGGGTTAAGGAGTGTAGTGCAAGTCCAGAGCATGCTGTGTAGTCATCCAAAAAGCTGCCTCAGGAGCAGGGGAATACCCTCAGTCTGTGGGGAGCTATTGGGAGCCTGCAGTTGGTTTGTTACATGATACAAATTAATTTCTCTTTGCATAGTACAAGAAAAAATAAATGAGGTGATTGTTTCTCTAAATAGTATTAGTGTCTCCATTAACTTCTGGGTGAAACTTCCAGTAATTGTTAAGCTTCTGTGCTTGCTAGGACTGATGCATAATTCATCTATTTAATGAGGCTCTGCTAACATTTCTGTAGTGATATCTGTAGAAATGTCTTCCAGTCAGCTACAAAAAGCACAATGCATAAGCAGAAAACTTACAGGGCAGTTTGGAAATAGCTCTGGATGGATTTTTGTTCCTTTCACTAACAAGCTGTTTGTGAAGACTTTCTTTTCAAAACACAAGCTCTGAAAGGCAGTGCATGGAATAAATTTCCAGTCTAATACTATTTATTCTGCTGTGGAGAACAAGGAAGCAGCAAAACAAACATAGGAGATTGATTTAAGAAAAGATAAGGGATTAAAAACTGTGTTTGTCACTGACCATAATAAAATCATGTTTTATTTGACCTCCCTAAGCACCTCATTCTCTGTATACAGAGACTGCAGAATTGTTAGTCATTTCTTAATAGACATAAAAAAGCATCTACAGTTTTCTTGGGTAGGATGGGCTGCAGGGGTCAGTATAGCAAGGCTGTGGCACAAACCCTTTCTTTACTTTTGTTGCAAAACAAAAGCATATTATTTTCTGTACATAATGTCAGAGATTTCCCTGCTCTTTTCTCTTTCCTCCCTTCTGCCTGTGCTTTCTCCTCAATCTAGTGTATTGATTTATGTTTTCGTGCCTTCCCATTCCATTTTTAACATGGCTTCTCTGTATGCAGAAGCACAGCATCCTGCACACATTCATCTGAACTGTTTCCCTGCATGTTTAACTCTGCTCCATGCTTTAGATTCCTGCACAATTCTTAAAGCAGTGGCATGCAGGACCTGAACATCAT
Organism: Pycnonotus jocosus; assembly: GCA_013400435.1. Taxonomy (NCBI): domain Eukaryota; kingdom Metazoa; phylum Chordata; class Aves; order Passeriformes; family Pycnonotidae; genus Pycnonotus; species Pycnonotus jocosus. The sequence continues at coordinate 89,144 of VWYP01031399.1, forward strand.
TTTTACTGTCAGTCTCCTTGCACCTGTAAAGCAGGGAACTGCTGCTGTGATAGCCAGTCTGCAGTTGTCAAGCATCTTAGCTTGACTCTTTTCACTCCCAGCTGATCTGGGCATCCACCTCCATTCTCTACAGCAAGCCAGGGCTGTGGGACCATGGGGGGTTTTGATGAGAGATACAAATCGTGTCTGGACCTCTGTTTCTTCTGCAGCAGCCTGGCATCCTCTAGTTATTTTATATGTGCACAGTTACACTGGAGCACCTTGTGGGTTTCTGGTCAGATTTTCTTTGTATCTGAGCAGTTTTCTTGACTCCTACATGAAGTTATAACTACGCATCAGTTAGTCAGAGAATGAGGCCATTGCAAAAAGCTGCTTGCCTGAATTAATGTTGTTTTAGATACTAACGTCAGCATGACTCAAAGACCAAATGTTTAATAAATGTGTTTTCCATCTGCTGGTATATAAATGCTTAAGCAACTGTTGAAAAGTATTATGAAAACCCCAGTTAACTTATTAACCCTTTTAATTGAGGCCAGTAAATAGAACACTTACATTTACTTAGAGCAAAAGTTTTATCACACACATCCTCTGCATTGATTTGTAACAACTCTTACCAAAGATTTGTAGACACACTTTTCTTTCAGTTACTGAAAGAAAAGTAATTATTATTTGACTTATAGTCTTTCTCTCTTTGATTCCATTTTCTTCATTCATTTTAGGCAATATACATGGAATTTTGCATTATTTCTAACCTCACAATGTAAGTATAGTCTAAGCAGAAAGTGTGCACCAGAACATTACCATTGTTACTAACTTTAGCAGAATACCCACCATTCTTCCTTACAGACCATCAGTCTGGGGACTTAGAGACCTACAGGAGCTAGCAGTTGAAAGTGTTTGATTGCTAGGCAGTTGTCCATCTGCTGGAGCCCTTCCTCCTGAGTTTTGCAGGTGCCTGCCCCAGGAGCCCAGCTGCCAGCTGCCCTCACTGCTTCCTGCACTGTGGCTGTCACTGAAGTATCCCTGCAGTGCTGCTGACACACCAAGCTCTGTGCTCAGCAGCCTCTGAGTTCACTTCTTTCAGCAGATGCAAGTGACCAGGATTCAGGACAGTTTGTATTTTTAGCAAATCAGCCATGCAAGGATAATTTGTTTGAGCCAGGACTGTGTGATGACAGACTATTCACACTTAATTCCTCCCCTACCATGCTCTCTGCTCCAAGCCTGTTTCCAGTAACTCTCAGAATTAATGGAGATAGATGTATGCCCAAGGTGTGTTTCAGAAGCTGGTGAAAGTCTGTTGCCATCAGGAGAGCCTGCTCAGTTGGCCTGCAGTCTTGAGCTTTTGGGATGGGCAGATGGCTGTCACTGGGATCCAGCCCCTGCCTCACCCACAAGTGAATCCTGTGAGTCACTCTGGTGGTGCCCAGTATTTAAAAACAAGCTAGGGTGGGACCCTGAAATCTGTGGGGAGAAGGATGAGTGAGCCTCCAGTGATTTCACAAAATCTCTATCACAAGTCATATCAAAATTTTCATCAGTATGTTGTAGTAGATTCACTGATGCTTTAAGGACAGATGGCTGGAGCTGAAGCACGTGATCTCACAGTGAATGCCAGCTTTATACATGTATTAATAATTGCTTCTGCAACTTCTAGTTGGTGACTGTCATCCAAGGGTGCATTTCCTTCTGCAGCAGAAAGCTTAAAAGTGCACTGACTTACATTTGCCCAACCCTAAAGGCCTTTATGAGACTGCAGAGGACCAGTGACCACGCATCTTCTTTTACCCAGGACTTGTTGCCCAAAGAATGTGCCACAGGTCTAATATTGGACTCTGGGGGGAAGGTAGAGGTCAGGAAGAAGTTAGAAAGGATATGTTAAATACAGTGTTATGGCAATACACAAGGCAGAAAGTCAGACAGACTTGATTAGCATAGTTGGTTTGATAACTAAGATGCCATGGCAGGAACAAACAGAACTTTGAAGATTACAGGTGATGGGATTAAACCTGCTTACAGGAAACAGAAGATTCAATCATTTCTCTTCAAGCAAGAAGTGTTGTAAAATGTATGAGTTGTCTCTGTAATTTGTAACTTAATTGTAATAGTAGAAAATCATTAATCTTCCTGAAATGGTATATAAGCTTTGGCAAAATCTGAGTAAAATCGAATTCTGATCACTGAATCAGTCTTCTTGTCTTTCCATCAATCGTCAATAATTGGTGCTCCGTGTGATCGGAGAAGGACCTGCAACTTCTAGTTGGTGACTGTCATCCAAGGGTGCATTTCCTTCTGCAGCAGAAAGCTTAAAAGTGCACTGACTTACATTTGCCCAACCCTAAAGGCCTTTATGAGACTGCAGAGGACCAGTGACCACGCATCTTCTTTTACCCAGGACTTGTTGCCCAAAGAATGTGCCACAGGTCTAATATTGGACTCTGGGGGGAAGGTAGAGGTCAGGAAGAAGTTAGAAAGGATATGTTAAATACAGTGTCATTGGAAGTTTGGGGTCACAGGAGTCTGCTCTGGATAGCCCAGTCCTTAGAAATGGAAATTGCATGTAGTGGGAAAGAGATGGCCCAAGATACAAAGCCATTATATGCAGATGCTGATGCTCTGCAGGAGGACAAAGCGACCTTGAGAAAAATAACAGATTTAATTGATCTGTCTTTTCATCAGAGATTACTGCAGGCGTGTCTTGTTCTGGATTATCTTCTGCAGCTGCCCAGATTCTTACATCTCACCTAGGCAGAGGGCTGTGCTCATTCTCTCTGACGAAAGCTTGCTCATGGAGCAAAGCAGGCTTTCCTTCTCTGAGCTGTTGCAATGTGTGGGCAGCACCTGGAATTTCTCATGTGGCCTGCTGCTGCTCCCTGTGGAAATATGTGCCCTTTACACCCTGTGGGGCAGCCAAGGGTGCTCATCTTGTATTTTAAAGTTTTCTAGGGACTCATCAGGCATGTCTTGCTGTTTGTGGTACCATGCAGCCTTACTGAACTAGAGATTATAAAACCCCTAAGTTCTTGTGAAAGTCACTGCTTTGCACTCTCCAGTGCCAGCTGAGGTGATGATAAGGAGCAAGCACCAGAAGCAGGGCAAGCACATGTCACAGGAAAAACAAGAAGAATAAACTTTTTCCAGACTTGAAAAATTATTCTCTCTTCGTTGTCTGCCTTTCCCCACTTACAAGACACACAACTCAGTGAATTTTCCCCCAAACTATACTACAGTCACCTCCCAGATTCTTCTGCAGAAAGCAGTTAATGAATAATGCATATGAATCTCCTCCCTGTGGGAAGGGAAGATATTTTGTTCCCTTTAAAAGTGTATGGTCCCTCAGGAAAATTACTTGGATGGAAATAGCCTGATGACAGTTGGTTGTCTTTCTGTTTGTAAACACGTGAGTGCCTGCATTTAGAAACGTTCCTTACAAAAGGGTTACTGCTGGAGCAGAAGTCCTTGGGAAGCTTCTTGTAATGGCCACTTCTCTCCTCCCCTCTTTTGAGCCATTTGAAGGGCTTTGTATTAGAGATGACAGGAGGGCAGCCCTTCCTGTATCATGTTTTCACAGCACTTTTAGGGGCTGAGGGAGCACTTGGATTTCCCACGTTGGCATTGCTGCTGTATCTCCATTTCCTTCCCCTGGTAACTTGACTCCCCTTGGTAGCACTGTACTATTCCTGCCAGGATGTCTCAGTGTAACCAGCTCGGAG